>RCUC01131756.1:0-28960 GCA_003697995.1 Taxidea taxus jeffersonii | reverse complement strand
GGTCTGGGAGTCATCAGTCTTACACATTTCACAGCACTCACCTCAGCACATACCCTCCCGGGTCCATCATCCAGCCGCCCTATCCCTTCCCCCACTCCCCAGCAACCCTCAGGTTTGTTTGTTTTTTAATCTTTTATTTATTTATTTATTTCGCAGAGATCACAAGTAGGCAGAGAGGCAGGCAGAGAAAGAGAAGGAAAAGCAGGCTCCCCACTGAGCAGAGAGCCTGATGCGGGGCTCGATCCCAGGACCCTGGGATCCTGACCTGAGCCCAAGGCAGAGGCCTAACTGAGGCGCCCCCACCCCCTCAGTTTGTTTTGTGACATTAAGAGTCTCTTATGGCTTGTCTCCCTCCGATCATAGGGGGCTTCTTAAAAAGGAGGTCTTATGTGTGGCTCAGCCGGTTAAGCCATCAGCCTTCTGCTCGCGTCATGATCCTGGGGTCCTTGGATCAAATCCCACATAGGGCTCTTTGCTCAGCTTGGAGTTACTTCTCCCTCTGCCCCTCCCCCTGTCCATGCTCTCTTTCTCTGAAAAACAAATAAAATCTTTTTTTTTTTTTTAAAGGAAGTCTCAGGCGAGTGGTTACAGCTGTACCTTTTAGACTAACAGGATCCAAAGCTCAGGGGTCATTTACCCGCAGAACAAGTTTGGGGTGTCACTTTCTCCTGCGGACCCAAGTTTTCTCATCAGGTACCATGGGGGTAATAAGGCCCAGCACTGAGAATTAAGGGTGAGAAGCACAGGAAGCCCTTAGAATTCTGCGGGTACTTAGTAAGCACTGGATGAGTGTTAGGCGTCGCTAGAATTACCCAAAGGAAAAAAAAGACAAAAAGAATCTGTTGTCGCCATCAAGTGTGCCTTGGTTCCCTGTCGCACACATGGTCCCCACCCAGTCTGGAATCCCTCCCTCCGTTTCTGCATGGCTAACCCCCGCTTCTTCTGCAGGATCCAGCTCAGCGGCCCTTTCAAAGAGCTCCCGGGGCAACTTGAGTTGGATTTGTCTGGACAGTGAGTTCCTGCTTAACCTCCAAATCCATTGCCCAAAAACTCTGTGGGTGTTTGTTGAATGAGTGAGTAATCCCCTTGCTTTTTATAGTCGCTTTAGTTCATAAAGCTCATAGGAAGGAATACCTTATCTGATTGAATCTTCAGGAGCACACCGGAGGAGCGATCTCTCTTTTACAGATTAAAATAAAATATACAAAAAAAATAATACTAATAAAATAAAATATACAAATACAAATGAGAGAGACAGATGACCGGGGGGTTTGCAGGGGTCCCACCGGATTGCCACAACCCAGACCCTGGCTGAGGCCCTAGCGGTAGGAGAGCAGCCAAAGGTGGCCTTGCTGGGGCTGGGCCCCTCCCCCCCAGGCCTGAGGGACAAGGCTGCCCAGAAACCTCACAGAAGTCACCACCCAGCCGCCTGCTGCCCCAGCCCTTGGTGACGCAGTGGGGCTGCGGGGGCGGATGTGGAGGAAGCGAAGCGGGAGCACAAGCCACCCCCCCAATCCCATCTGGGCTCCCCCAGGTCAGTCCACGCTGTCCCCTTCGCCGGCCTCTTTTCCTGCCTTTATGCCTGCCACATCCTTTATCCAAAGCAGCTGCTTTATGTCCTCTGAATTGCCTTTTCGGGGAATGGCGTTTCTCCTTTGGTAGCCAGATTCCGGCTCCACGCCCCAGCCAGGCGGCGCCGCAGCTGGTGCCCAGGTGACACTGGGGAGCCCTGACACCCACCACTCCGGGAAGGTTGGGGAGAAGCCTGCCAGCCCGCGGGCCCCGCAAGAGACCCCTGCCTCCCTCGCCTGGGCTCCCACCCCCCCCCCCCCCCCCCCCCGACTCAGCAGCGAGCCCTCTCCGGCCAGGTTTCTCATTCATGCAGACCTTCGCAGAGCTCCCACTGAGTGCTCAACACCTGGGGTGAGGGGCTGCGCCAGTCTCACATCCTGCTGCAAGCCTTTGAGGCTCTCCCTGGGAATAAGTAAACTCTGTTTACCCGGTTAATGCGGTTCAACCGGGAAGCCCTCAGGCTTGGGGTCACCCAAACATGGGCTTCAGTTCCGCTCTGTTTACTAGCTGAGATTTTAAAATGTTATTCCCTGACCCTGAGCGGGGGGGTGGACGATCCAAGCTCAGCAGCTAACCCCTCCCTTCGCTTTAGGAGACCGGGCAGGATCAGCACTCCCACGGGGTCTGAGCTCCTCCCCTCTCCTAGGGAGTCTCGGACGGGCCCAGGCAGGTAGGCCATTTCCTTTGTGTTGTTTGCCCAGCCGCGGGTGGGTGGGAAGGGGCAGATTTTCCCATCGAGACACCTCAGGGTATGATTCTCCTCCTTCTGGTTGGGCTGCTTGTGAAGTCCTGGACATCCTCGGAGCAGAGGGCTGAGAGGGGAAGGCCACTCAGGCCCCCTGCCCCTCCCCCAGGCATCATCATTACCATTTCCCTCCCATTGGTCCACTTGGGCACTGGCTGTGTCTCCCTGGCCTGGGGAAGGAGAAAGGGGTGGGACAGATCTGTGAACTCAGACACTTGACCTCTGTGATCCCAAGTGTTCTTATCTATCAGTGAAGGTATTATCCACACAGGGTTGCTGTGGGAGTCAAATGAGATTAGCATGTGTGAGGGCTCAGAATTTTTAGGCAAGGAATACATCAGGTTGGGTCACAACATTACCTCTTACAGTCCCTCCAGGGGCTGCCCCACAGCTCTTTGGCGTAAGTAAACCCGTTTCTCAACACGGCCTACAACTGCGTCACTGATCTCGGCTCCCACCACCTCAGCCACATGGTTCCTGCAGTTCTTTCCATGGGTCTGACCTGGTGCTAGACCTGGGGCTTCCCCATGGGCTCTTTCCTGGCCTTAACCAAATCCATCTGGCTACCTCTGTCCTCCGCTTCAGTGAGGGGTCCTCAGAGGGGCCTCCCCTGTCCACCCACACAAGGCCAGGCCTCCTGCTACCTGCTCTCTCTGTGTTCCCCCAGCTGGAGCTGGGAACTGTGGGAGATCTGTCCTAGAGGACGTGCCTCTCGATAGTCGTGTGCCTCTTTGTTCACCCCTGGACCCCAAGGCTTCACAGTACAAAGTAGGCATTTTGTTACCTGCTGAAAGAAGCTGTAGAGGGGCGCCTGGGTGGCTCAGTGGGTTAAAGCCTCTGCCTTCTGCTCAGGTCATGATGCCGGGAGCCTGCTTCTGTTTCCTCCTCTCTCTCTGCCTGCCTCTCTGCCTTGTGATCTCTCTCTCTCTCTCTCTCTCTATCAAATAAATAAATAAAATCTTTAAAAAGAAGAAGAAGAAGAAGAAGCTGTAGAATCCTAGAATCTGAGGCGGCTTCCCATCCAGTTTCAACGCTCCCTTAGCCTGAAGTCCGCAGCAGTCACATGGCACCCACCGCCCCCAACCCCCAAGACACAGCAGGCCCAGCAGGAAGAAGAAATGGGAGGGCGGGTCTGACTTTTCCCTCCTCATTCCTTCCTACCCAAACTTGAACTTCCGGTCACCTGCCTCTTCCCTCTCTGCTCCCTTTCCCGACCCCAGCAGAACTTGCCCAGTTCACTCTGTCGCCTCAGTGTCAGGTTGGGGGCTGTCCTGTGGATGATTAGGTTCACCTGTCAGCAGAACTCCTGCCCGATCCTGTCCCCCTCTGCCAACCTAGGAGCGGGGCGTCTCCAAGCAGCAAGTGGGCACAGGTCCGGGGTCCAGCCATGCCCTGTCCTAGCTGCGTCATTACAACTCAGTGCCGTGGAACCCGCTGACCTTCTGTCTGAGGTCACTGAAGCACAGAGAATGAAGTGCTCGAGCCCAGAGCCTTCCCGACTGTGTGCTCGCTCTGTCAAGGTCAAGGGCAGAGTAGGTGCCCAGTAGGTTTGGGTTATTTCGACTCAAGTTCAACAAGTCACTGAAGGCACCTGGGGGAGGTTTATCTGCTAAGCCGAGAGCCTCCTCAAGTCCGTGCTGCTGTTTGAGGGGGGGACGCAGAAAAGGGATTCCTCTTCTCCCTCCTTGTGAGGACTGAATTCCTACCTCTTTCTTGACCTGTGGCACTATGTCGGTCATGAGAGGGATGATGGGACCAGAGGCAGTTACAAAGTGTTCCGGAGGGGTGACAGGAACTTGAAAGTCAAATTCCTTAACCTCAGGAAGTGAGGGAACACTTTTTTCTTCATCGAAAACTGTATCCTCTTTGGGCCGTTGACGGTCAGATTGAGGAACAATTTTTCTTAAAAGCACGTTATTGGCTTTATTGTACTGTTTCTGTCAAAGTCTGTGTTCCTTGAGCACTGGCTTTCAACTCCGGCTGCACATTCGCTTCACCTTAGATTTTTAGAAAAATACCAGAGCGTGGATCCTAGAGCAGTTAGACAGAAGCTCTAAGCATAGAGCCCTGGCCTTAGCGTTTGGGAAAGCCCTCCAGGCAATTCTAACAGGCAGACTGGGCTGGGAACCACTGCCCTCCCCAATTTCTTAGAAATGCAAATTCTCAGGCCCCACAGGGACCTATAGAATCAGAAACCAAGAGTGGGGCCAGCCATCGTGTTTACAAACCTTCAGGGGATACCAAAGAACTCTTTGATCCAGGCTACCAAAGAACTCTTAGGGAGCCCAAAGTTTTAAAGCTGGCAACAGTCCAAAAGGTCATCTTAGCTAAGCTTGTCCTTGGTGTGGGGGGGGGGGGAAGGAGGGAGAGCCACATGGCTTCTCCAACACAACCCAGAAAGTTCTGGGCAATCAGGCATAGAACCTGGGCTTCTCTAGTCCGTCCACTCTTGGGCAGTCTTGGAGCAGACGGTCTGCACCACACTTCCTCCATCCCTGTACCTGTAGGGCTCCCTTCCCACCAAGAGGCAGACTTCATTTCCCTTTGGGATTCATTTGCCAGGCTGCTGTAGCAAAGTCCTACAAACTGGGTGCTTAGGACAACCGAAAGTTGTCTTACAGCTCTGGAGTCTAGGTGTCCAAGATCAAGGTGCAGTCGGGATCACATTTCCTCTGAGCCACTAGGGTGGTCTCTGTCCCAGGGCTCTTCCCTAGCACCTGAACTCCAACTCGCCTTTGTATTTTCCTTGTGGACATGTCCAAACTCCTCCTTTTTTTTTTTTTTTTTTAAGATTTATTTGTTTATTTGACAGATCACAGGTAGGCCGAGAGGCAAGCAGAGAGAGAAGAAGGGAAGCAGGCTCCCTGGTGAGCAGAGAGCCCGACGCAGGGCTCGATCCCAGGACCCTGAGATCATGCCCCAAGCCAAAGGCAGAGGCTTTAACCCACTGAGTCACCCAAGTGCCCCAAACTCCTCCTTTAATAAGGGGCATAGGGGTCCACCCTACTCCAGGATGACCTTGAGTTAAGGCCACATTCTGAAAAACCGAAAGTTAGAACATCAGCGTATGATTTTGAGTGGGTAAGGTCCACAGTTCAACCTGTGACGTCTCCCACTGAAGCTGGGCGTTAAGGCCTCAGTCTCCCGAGTCCTCCAAGCTTCTGGCTTGACACTCTGGAAACCGGCGACTCTGTAATGCCTGACTATGCCGCCGGATGAGGGACATGGAGGAAAGAAAGGGAAATGCAGGCCACCCCCAGACATCTGTCACCTCTGCTGAGGCACTGGGCGTGGGTGAGGCTGTCTCCGGATCTCGGGCTGCCCCATCCGACCCCACTGAGCAAAGGTGAGCCGCCGCCACCAAGCTCTGCCCAAATGACAGAATCATGAGCAAATACATGGCTGTTTTAAGCCACTCGAATTTGGGGTGGCTTTAGACGGCAGGAGAGCACAGCAACGAGGCCCAAACACAGGGCCTTCACAATTAAGACGGGATTCTTCCTGTTGGAAACTTCTGCCAGAGCTAATGCCTGCCTATCGCTCTGGTAAAATATTTGGGTCTCACTGCTGGCTGAGTGGCTGAGAATTAGGACAAAGTTCTGCTTGTATATAATGAATGGCACCCTCTGACCTACCTAGAAGCTTCTGAGAGCACGGGTGAGACGCTGAGGCCCTGGCTGCAGGCAGGGGAGGGGACAGAGAGGTACTGAGGGGTGCTTTGTGTGGGTGGGCCTACAGCCAGAGCTTGGACGCACAGAGCCAATTGTGTGGGCTCCAAAACACTGGGGCTTGGGGAGAAGAGCAATGCAAGTAGTGAGAGGTCTTGGCTGAAAGGAAAATTGGAATAATTAACCACTGAGAATGAGTATCTTCAAAAGAGCTTAATTTGGGGGGAAGGAAGAGCATCAGGGAAGACAAAGAAGTGATTGCTTCGAATAGGAACAGAGAATTCTATATGGAGAACAGTGATGGAAGACGCTCAGACCAATACAGAAAGTCCCCTTCTTCCCCCTGCAGTGGGTTATGCTAACCGCCATACACAGCAATGAGCACCAATGAACACTTGCTGGGTGTCCCAGGCACTATTCTAAGCCCTGTGGGTTTAGCCTCATAACCACCCTAGGAGGCAGGGCCTGTTGTTCTGTCACTTGAGGGATGAGGAAACGGAGGCCCGATAACATGACAAAGGCCACACAGCGATTAAGTAACGAAGCTAGGATTCAGATCTAGGTATTCTGGCTGCAAAGTCTGCTCTTAATCATGAGTTAAGCTGCTCCGTGCTTTTTAAAGCCAGCTGAATGGATATGCACGCTGCCCCTCACACCTCTGCAGAGTCTTAAATATAGCAATTAGACATGACTTGTGCTTAGAGCTTATGAAATCCACTCCAGGGGCCCATCCTCCAGTGGGGTTGGGGACTAATCCCTGGTAAGCTGCTCGTTAGTACAAGGTGACCAAATGGGCCAGGGTCTGCTTTTTCCCCTTTAGTTGCTGCTCCAGAAAATCCTGTATGCGACTTGCCTGGGGACTTCCTGATGTGATAGTCTAAAAGCAGCCCCTCCCAGTGGAGGCAAGCCACAGCCTTCCAAGGAGCCTGCCCGAGGCGGGGAGCCTGCTCAGACTTGATGGGAAGAACCAGACTCTAGATCAGCAAGAGAGAGAGAGAGAGAGAGGGAGAGAGAGAGAGAGAGACCCCGCGTGCACCTGCCCCTTGAACACCCGCATTGCTGGATTTCTTCCTTACTGCCTAGGTTCTGTGTCCATGTGTCCATGTCCATACACGGGAAGAGTCCTTAACTGGACATCTGGTCCATGTCCTCAACTTACAGACAAGGAGTGTCCAGGGGCGCCTGGCTGGCTCAGTGGGTTAAGCCTCTGCCTTCAGCTCGGGTCATGATCCCAGGGTCCTGATATGGAGCCCCACATCAGGCTCTCTGCTCAGTAGGGAGCCTGCTTCCCCCCGCCCCCCCGCCTGCCTCTCTGCCTACATCTGCCTACTTGTGATCTGTCAAATAAATAAATAAAATCTTAAAAAAAAAAAAAAAAAGGAGTGTCCAGAGGAGAGAATTACTTGACAAGGTCTCCACCCCTTCCCTGAGAGGTGGGTCATCCCTCTTCCCAGCCTGCTGTACCGCATGCCTCCTTCCTGAAGGCTAGATCGAAGAGGGGAGAAGGAGCCGTGCTGGCTGCAGCACCCCCAGCCCTTCCTGTCAACGAGGGGATCCCACACAGCCACCTTGGCTGAGTCCGTCCAGGTCTTCGTGAGCAGGTGTTCAAGTCACGGCCGAGCCAGCATCCAGAGCGCCCACCTGCTCTTCTGTGGGCAGAGGTTGGTTGGTGTGTGTGCGCGCGCGTGTGTCAGAATGCTCCAGGAAGTGGCAAAAGCAGTCTCTGCTTGAGGCTGGGGCCGGAGCTCTGTTACCAATTTTGTCTCCCACTTTGTTCTTTCTCCCCAGTACAAATGAACCCGCTTCACTGTGAGGTAGGAAATAAGGGGCCAGGGATGTGGGCAGTCAGCAGCATTTATAACCATCTTTTAAACCTTAACTCCCAGACTTCTGAGGTCTCAGGTGGTCACCATCTTTCTGTCCTTAACAGAGCACTCCGACTCCCATCTTCCTGACTCACACCTGAGTCCGTCACCTTAGCTTAGTACCCAAATGGGCACCAGAGGCCCACACTATGTGGGGTATGACTGAAACATAGGCCCTCAAAGTACATAGGCTCAAGTACAGGAAGAGTCCTTTCTTCTCACTCTTCATAAGACCTCTTGTTTGGATGGGAAGATAGTTGTGCTGTGAAGACATGGCCTGTTCCTGTTGAATTTTCACCTGTTTCCCACCATTTTGCCCTGAATCATTGGCTCTGGCAGCAGCAATCTAGCTGTAGTAGTTCTGAGATATTATGCTGTGCCTGCTGCCTTGTTTCTTTCTGGCCAACTCCTATTCAGCCTTAAAAACCCAGTCAATCATCAACCCCACAGACTAGATTCCGGACTTTATTCACATTCCTACTCATCTTTGTTGCATATTGTAATCTGTTAACATAGCTTCCTTCCTCTTTGTGTTTCTTCCCTTCTAAGCTTAGACTCTGGTGCCCCACCCCCCCATGCCAGGGATCCCTTCCTCGGTAGTGGCGCGTTGAGGGGTCTAGGACCCTGAGGGCTCAGAGGGGGTGAGGCGATGTCTGCTGCTGGGTGCACGGACCATTTTCAGATTCACTGGGTAGAGGGCAGGGATGCTTCTTCCCATTCCCCCAGAAAGTCGAAAGTCTTGAGTAGTATCTAATTCTTTTCTTGCCATTCATGTGAATGAGTCAAAGAGGAATTCTCTTTTTAAATTTCATATTTTATTTATTTGTCAGAGAAAGAGAGAGAGGGCAAAAGCAGGGGGAAATGGCAGGCAGAGGGAGAAGCAGGCTCCCTGCTCAGCAGGGATGCGGGACTTGAATCCAGGACCCCAGGATCATGACCTGAGCCGAAGGCAGACGCTTAAAAAAAAAAAAAAAGAGTGTCCAGAGGAGAGAATTACTTGACAAGGTCTCCACCCCTCCTCTGAGAGGTGGGTCATCCCTCTTCCCAGCCTGCTGTACCACATGCCTCCTTCCTGAAGGCTAGATCGAAGAGGGGAGAGGGAGCAGTGCTGGCTGCAGCACCCCCAGCCCTTCCTGTCAACGAGGGGATCCCACACAGCCACCTTGGCTGAGTCCGTCCAGGTAATTAAGATAAAGTCATACGGTCAGTCCTAGATGACTGGTGTCCCCGTAAGAGGAGGAAATGAGGACACAGACTGGCACAGAGGGAAGACCATGTGAGGACACAGGAAGAAGATGGCCATCTGTAAGACCAGGGGAGAAGCCTCAGAAGGAACCAACCCTGACGACATCTTCATGTCGGACTTCCAGCGTCCAGAACCGTGAGAAAGTTGACTTCTGTTGCGTAAGCCCCCCAGTCAGTGGTCCTTGGTTTATGGCAGCCTTAGGAGATGAATACAGTGTCTGAAGATGTATTCATCTCCAAACCCAAACAGAATAACGTGGAGGGACAGCATCTCACGGCGTCCATGGCAGGAATCTGGTCATGCACATCTCTCTCCACGGGCCGCACCAGCTGGTCCTAAATACTGGGATTCCAACCTCTTTTCCCCGTCGCACAGCTCTGGCTGAAGCATCAGCCCTCACCTCGCTTACCACAGCCGCCTCTACCTCTCTCCTGCACTGTGCTTGGGAACTGACCCTTCTTGCAACTGCCAAGCAATGAAGGCAAGGTTTTCAATCTCAGCACCACTGACATTTTTGGGCAGGACAGTTCTTGTTGAGAGGAGGTCTGTCCTGTGCCTCATAGGATGCTGTGCAGCAGCAGCTGAGCTCTCTCCCCGCGGCACGCCTGAACACCCCCTCTGCATGTGTGCCAACCCAAACCATCTGGCAACCTCACCCTAGCCTGAGAACCACTGCTTTAAGGACAGGGGACCATACAGAAGAAAATTCAAACTCCTCTGTTGCCTCATTGGTTCCATCTAGCATCTAGAATAATCTGTGCTACATAGTAGGTACTCGCTCAATAAGCATTTGAGAAAGAGAAGGCAAAACCAAGGTCCTTTAGGTCAGTACCTTTTTCTCTAGCTCCCCCTTCTTCCATCTCAAGTTTCAGCTACAAACTGAAGAGAAGGTGTCTGTGCTTCCTGTATCTTTTCCTCTGCCAGTCTCTGCTGGGAACAGCCTGTCCTCTCTCCATCCCAGTCCACCTTCAGTATCTGGCTCAAGTGCCAGTCCTCCCGGAAGGAGGAGCTGGGGATTCCCATGTCCTCTAGGCACACCCTGCACATTTCTCACTCCAATTTGAGCTTTAAGAAGAGGGAAGACAAAGAGAGGCAGCAGATCGGTTCCTTGCTGTAGCTAGGAGGACTGGTGCACGACCCTACGTGCTTACAAGAAGCAAGAGGGCTCCCATCACCGATCTCCAAAAGGCCAAGGGACTGGAACCGTGGGGAGTTTGGAAGGTGGGGCGGGGGAGAGGGGGGTACAGGGAAGAGGCAAGAACAGCAAGAGTAGTCAAAAATCTTCACAAAAGAGCAATCAGACCCCAGGACCCTGTCTTTCACCTTGGAACTGGCAGGTACCCGTTAACACATCCAGAAGAAAACAAGGTTACCCCTCAGAGCAGTCAGATCGAAAAGGCTCTGGTGTCAGGCATCTCAGGCACAGCTCAGGGGAGAGGTAAGTAGCAGCCTGAATACCAGGTATTAGTGAAAATCTGCACCAGAGCGAGAAAGAAACAGGCAAGGCCTCCATACTTTTTTGAGGGCGGGGAATTTTTTGTTAAGCTTCTAATGTGGGCTAGCCGCTGTAGAGATGCTCTAATCTTCCTTGTCATTGAGGCTAATGCCTTTGAGTGTCCTGTTCTGATCACTAGCAGGATAACCACCCTCCTCTGCAAGGACTCCACAGAGCCAACTTTCCACCAGGCTCCCAGGTCCTGGGTCTGTTACAAAGGGAAGGGGGTATCTGCGGAAGGTCATCTGGGTTTAGACCCTGCTATGGCCAGGGCCAGAGCACACCTGCTGCCAGCTCCAGGAAAAACCTTGCATGAATACCCCACCCTAATGCTCACGTTAGGTTCATGCTTTAAGTAGAGTACTTGTTAAGACACTGAGTGCTTTCAGTGTCAGACCACAGGTCCCAAGGCAAGAATCTCTCTGCTTCTCCATCATTACCCCACCAACCAGACACAGACTTAAAAGACTCTTCAAACTTATTTCAAAAATACACACAGAAAAGGGATAAGAGGTGAGAGGAGGGAAAGTGACTTATACCTATTCTAGTTTAGGGCCACAGGAGAAGAGGATGGCAGCTGCAAGTTTATCCAAATAAATTATCTGGCTCACTCTGCCCACTTGTAACTGACTCACCCTATCCCCGTTTCTCATTGCAGGAGGGCCTCAGGGTTAGGTGTCTAATTCTCCCTGGCTGTTCTCCTTCCCAATGCCTGGGGCACCTATAGGGCGAGGAGGGGTCTATTTAGTGGTTTGAACCCATAGAGGAAGGACTGCTAGGAGGTATGAATTCATGTGTCCAGTGAGGCAAAAAGCAGGGAAAGAAAGAGGAGAGAAAATGTCATCTCTTAGTTTCTGGGTGAAGATACCAGTAGAGCAGGCTGAACATAGACTAATCCAGGCCCTTGAACAGGCGCTGGCCACGTTTTCCTAATCTCCTTCCCTTCCTACTACACCTTAACTCCACCTCTAACCCGAGCCCTAAGTCCTTGAGGATCTTCAGGAAGAGACCCGTTCAGTTGCCTGGGATTGACAATTTGCATAGGTCCACAAGCCCTCTTAAACGTCTGCAGCTTCACAGGTCAAAGTGGATCTGAGCGCTGTGCTCATGAGCTCTAGGACACTAAACGCCTCCCAGGGATCAATCAAGCAAGGCTCACAGATGTTGGGAATCAGTTCCCAGGTTAACATTAAGAAACTTGTGCCCTGAACCCAAAGCAAGGGCACTGTGGACACATCTGGGTAGCCCCTAGGCTCACAGGTACCTATAAAAAGCAGCGACCCATCCTGAGTAACACGCAGGAATTGAATGTCTGAAAAATTTTAAAAAGTAGGTAGATTCAGAGGAAGAATACAGGCCTACCCTTCTGGTGGGGGCTGGGCTGGGTGCTGCTCAATGGCCTTGCCAGGGCCTGACCTTGGTCCCACAGAGATATCCCACCTCTTCAGAGAATACATTCCTGTCTGGCTGAGGGGCTTTCAAGCACATTAAGGAGAGACCTCCCCGAACCTGGGGCCACGCTGGAAGGGACCATCCAGTTTCCTCCCAGGTCCTGCTAGGTCCTTCTGTTGACTAATACATTGATCTCTAAGACCATAGGTGGCCAGGTCCTAGAACTATACCTTTCTCATCAAGGACCCCTTTAAAAATAAAAAATATAGACTTGTTTTTGTCTAAAAGGCTCCTAGGCACTTTAAAAGTATTTCAGATGTTCACAGCCCCAAGCTAAAGACCCCGTCTTTTGGAATCCTGGTTCTTGGACCCTGTGCCTTCACTGCATGTGGCATCGGGCTCGAGCCCTAAATTTTAAGATGGCTGCTGCAGATTGGCTTAAGAATTCTTGTGGCTTCAACCTCTACTGCCCTCTGTTGGCCATGAGGAGGGAGGCTAGGTTAAAAAAACAAAAAAAAAAAAACAAAAAACATACTTGACTCCTTCCTGGCACTGAAACTGAGACAGACTTTCGGTCCCGGAATGCTAGGGGCAGACAAACTTCCAGCAGCTTTCCCAGACCCTCTAGAAGGTTTACTGTTCCTTGGGGTGGGCTGGGATAAGGGGGTACACACAGGGAACCACCACATGAAGTCAAGGCACCACAGTCCAGGTCCTGAGCCCTTGCCTATGTGTCAGGGTGGTCTGATCGGTCCTGGTCCTCCGGTAGCCATCTCCCAGCTGGAAGCCCTGGAGGCAGAGGCCACCCTGCCCCTTAACTCAGAAGGACGACGAGGAAGTTGGGAAGTTAGTGAAGGCCGCTGTCTGGGCAGAACCTCACATCACAGAGCTCCACATCACTTGCAACACTGACTGTATTGGTAGGGGGTTAGGGAAACAGTGGAACGAGAAATACAAAACTAGGTAGAGAGACCGGGCGTTGCAGGGGCCAGGACCCCCTAGAACTCCTCACTTTCATCTTCGCCGTCCATAGACTCTGTTCCCACTTCTTCATAATCCTTCTCCAGGGCAGCCAGGTCCTCCCGGGCCTCTGAGAACTCTCCTTCCTCCATGCCCTCGCCCACGTACCAGTGCACAAAGGCCCGTTTGGCATACATCAGGTCAAACTTGTGGTCGAGGCGGGCCCAGGCCTCGGCGATGGCTGTGGTGTTGCTCAGCATGCAGACGGCCCGCTGCACCTTGGCCAGGTCGCCCCCGGGCACCACTGTGGGGGGCTGGTAGTTAATGCCAACCTAAGAAGAAATAGCAAGCAGTGTAAGCCCTTGGTTCTGGGTTCCTGGAAGGGGTCTGTGCAAGACTCCCAAAGCCGGGAGAGGGGCTGTCCCCTGTGTTTGGCATTTGCTAGTCTGTAAGGAACGCAGGGATAAGGGAGCAAGTTAACCACCGTTAGGAAACACACAGATCTAGAATGTGGAACTTTCAAGACACAAAGACCAGTCCCTTCAAAACCATTGCCAAGGGGTGCCTGGGTGGCTCAGTGGGTTAAAGCCTCTGCCTTCGGCTCAGGTCATGATCCCAGGGTCCTGGGATCGAGCCCCACATCGGGTTCTCTGCTCGGCAGGGAGCCTGCTTCCCCCCAACCTCTCTCTCTGCCTGCCTCTCTGCCTACTTGTGATCTGTCAAATAAATAAAGTCTTAAAAAAAAAAAAAAAACCACCAAGAAAAAGGGTGGCTGCTTTCCATTAGAAGACTAGAGAGACAGGGATGCCTGGGTGGCTCAGTTGGTTAAGCGGCTGCCTTCAGCTCAGGTCATGATCCCAGCGTCCTGGGATCGAGTCCCATATCGGGCTCCTTGCTCAGCAGGGAGCCTGCTGCTCCCTCTGCCTCTGCCTGCCATTCTGTCTGCCTGTGCTCCTGCTCTCTCTGACAAATAAATAAAATCTCAAAAAAATAAAAAATAAAAGACTGGAGAGACAAATACTATGCCTGGGCCTGGATTATATCCAGATTTTGGAAAATGGATATGAGAGATACTTGTGAAATTGGGAAAGTTCAAATATTGACTTAGGTATTCTTATTTTGGAGGAGTATTAATTTTGTTAGGCACAAAAACAGACCAGTGGGTCAGAAATGTCTGTAAATGAGTGTAAATGGGTCAGCAAAGCAAACATAAAGGAAGCCTAGGAGAGTCAGATGTTGAATCTAGGCAGTGGGTATATACGTGTAAATTGCACGAATCTCCCCATTTTCCTATGGTTTAGAAAATAGTTTAAAAACATAAAATCTTGTGAAGATCTCCCATTGGATCTAAACCTACTTTAAACATTGCTCTATTCAGAACACATACATTTCATACTCCGTGTTAAAACAAAAAAAAAAAAAAAAAAAAGAAAAGAAAAGAAAGGTCAACTTCCCCCTTAACTGCCTCTCCAGACAGCAAGCTTACTACTTCCTGAAGGCAGCCTATTCTTTCTCCCAGTAGCTGAAGCTTTCCTAATATGGAGCTGGGAGAATTCACCTCCCACACTTCCTAGCCTCGGTTGCTAGTTCTGAGCTACAGGACAGCTCTTCAGTCCCAGCACATGGCTGTTAGCTTTAACACCGGAGTCCCCGTGTCCCCTCCCGTCATGGTCACGTCTGCAACTGCAACACAGGGCAGGGAAGCTGTGGGTTTTCTAAATGCCACAGCTGCCACCTTTAATCTTTCTGATCTCCCCCTGGAACAAAACCCATAAAACTTAAACTAGGTCACATGCCTAGTACCTTCTGGGAATGTGGAGCGAGAAAAGAAAGAGGTATAAACAAATTCTTCCTCTTTACTTCAAAACGGAGGGGCTGCGTTCATAGATCTTCAGACCATGTCTTGCTCCTTATCTGAAAGGAAGGCCTTTCTGCGTTTCCAGAAGCACGCTCTTCCCAGCAGGAGCTGTATTGGGTGGGTACGTCCCTGGCACAGGTGAATGATCGGTTCCAACCCGACTGGCAAACCCGGAGTGCCTCTTTGCCAGGCTAAGAGACGTGAAACCTACTTTTCCTTTCATAAAAACAAGCTTTCGAGCAGAATAAAAAAAAGCTGTTATCTGCTTGAAACTCTCCATCCCTAGCGCTTTTGTCGTCCTGCCTGCAGCTCTGTAGGAATCTCCCCTCTCACCGGGTACACAGGCCACGTGCTCACCACCTCCCCTCCCCCCCACGGCACCCCTCCCACCCCCGACTTCATTCCCAACTTGCCTTGAAACCTGTGGGACACCAGTCCACAAACTGGATGGTGCGCTTGGTCTTAATAGCGGCGATGGCGGCGTTCACGTCCTTGGGCACCACTTCCCCGCGGTATAGCATGCAGCAGGCCATGTATTTGCCATGGCGAGGGTCACACTTGACCATCTGGTTGGAGGGCTCGAAGCAGGCGTTGGTGATCTCTGCCACGGACAGCTGCTCATGGTAGGCCTTCTCGGCCGAGACGATGGGGGCGTAGGTCACCAGGGGGAAGTGGATGCGGGGGTAGGGCACCAGGTTGGTCTGGAACTCCGTGAGGTCCACGTTGAGGGCCCCGTCGAAGCGCAAGGAGGCCGTGATGGAGGACACGATCTGGCCGATGAGCCGGTTGAGGTTGGTGTAGGTGGGGCGCTCGATGTCCAGGTTGCGTCGACATATGTCGTAGATGGCCTCGTTGTCCACCATGAAGGCACAGTCTGAGTGCTCCAGGGTGGTGTGGGTGGTCAGGATGGAGTTGTAGGGCTCCACCACGGCCGTGGACACCTGGGGCGCGGGGTAGATGGCAAATTCCAACTTGGACTTCTTGCCGTAGTCGACAGAAAGCCGCTCCATCAACAGGGAGGTGAAGCCTGAGCCAGTGCCACCCCCAAAGCTGTGGAAGATGAGGAACCCCTGAAGGCCGGTGCACTGGTCTGTCTGGGGTAGGAGAGAACAGCGTTAGCGGGCAGGTGACCCACTCCGCCCCCCCAGCCCCTTTCTCCCAACGGAACCCTCTTCCGTCCCCAAAGCTACTGTGACCCAACCACAACTTTATTCACTTCCGTATTTAGAAAACAAACAAAACAAAATAAGTAAACAAAAAAGGTGTACCACAGTTTGTACTACATTTTGTTGCAGGTGTAATGAACAGTTCGACAAGTGTATATACCTACATTACCAAACTAATCAAAATACAGAAATTTCTGTGACTCCAGAAAGTTCTCTCATGCTCTTTTGTTTCTTCTCAGTAGAGGTGAGAAGAGAACACCTACAGGGGTTTGGAGTTCTAGGGGACAGATGACCTCAAAGGGCATTGCTATATTCTTGAAGTGGCAAGTGAGGGGCGGTGGGAGGGGAGAGGTGAGGAGGGCCGGGTGGGATGGAACATTGTTGTCAGACAGCTGGGCCCTCTCAACTCTGCAAGAGTGTGGGAGGTCGGGGGAGGTAGTGGCGGCATCTTGAACATAGAGATTCCCTGGCTCCCCACTTGAGACTGGAACCCAGGGACCTGCGGGTTTAACAAGAACCCGGGCTGACTTCTGATGTAGCTGGACCTTGGACTAGAAGAACGTCAATCTGGGGGCACCTGGGTGGCTCAGTGGGCTAAAGCCTCTGCCTTCAGCTCAGGTCATGGTCCCAGGGTCCTGGGATGGGGCCCCGCATCAGGCTCTCTACTCCTCAGAGAGCCTGCTTCCTCCTCTCTCTCTGCCTACTTGTGATCTCTGTCAAATAAATGGATAAAATCTTTTAAAAAAATGCACCCTTTATGGAATGTACATTTTTTATAAGAGCGTCAATCTGTACCAGACACACAGGGAGTGAGGACATAAAAATTCTCCATTTATTTGCGATATATCCATAGAGCAAATCACTATGTTGTACATCTGAAACTAATGCTATGGCAATTATATCTCAAAAATCACTTAAAAAGCAAGCTTTATGCAAACTGATAACAACTTAAAAAACCCAAACACCCCACCAAACCAAAAAACAAAACAAAACCCCAAAAGCAAACCATCCCCCTTCCCCCCCAACCCCCAAACCTCTTAAAAACATCCTAGGACACCTGGGTGACTCAGTTGGTTAAGCATCTGCCTTTGGCTCAGGTCATGATCTCAGGGGTCTGGGATAGAGCCCTGCATTGGGCTCCTCAGCTGGGAGTCTGCTTCTACCCCTCCCTGCTGTTTGTGATCTCTCGCTCTCTCAAAAAAAAAAAAAATCTTGGGCGCCTGGGTGGCTCAGTGGGTTAAAGCCTCTGCCTTCGGCTCAGGTCATGATCTCAGGGTCCTGGGATCGAGTCCCGCATCGGGCTCTCTGTTCAGCGGGTAGCCTGCTTCCTCCTCTCTCTGTCTGCCTCTCTGCCTACTTGCGATCTCTGTCTGTCAAATAAATAAAATCTTAAAAAAAAAAATCTTAAAAAAAAAAAAAAGAAAGAAAGAAAATCCTAAGCCCAAAGGGAATTTTGTTTTTGCAAGCACAGAATCCCATTCCTCAAGTCAGTGACTGGCAAGTCCTCTGTCTGAGCTAGTGAGAAGTATGTCTGGACAGTCCCTCTGGAGGACCCGAGCCCAGGTACTGGCTGCTAGTTGGCCTCACTCCTGGTTCTCAGTGCCTCAGGCAAGGGATGGGGTGAACTGGGAAGTGGTTAAAAACGAACCAGTAAGCAGGAGCCTCTCCCAGGTGTAAAGCTCTGCTTAGGAATTTAACGGGCTGAGCAGCCAAAGCAGCTTCCACTTACCCGCTGCGGGCAGAGAGGGATCAAAGCTCAAAGAAGGTTTGGATTGGACGGTTAGACCCGCCAAAGCTAGGAACCAGAAGCTCAGGAGCCTGAGTCCACAGACTCAGGGCAGAACCAGTTATTCAGGCTCCTAACCCTAGATACACACCCAGGACAAGAAGCTCCCCCTAGGGGAAGGCAAGGAGACAGACAAGCCAAAGGAGCCATCAGATCTGTGTGGTCACAGCCCCAGATCTGTGTTTCCCTTTCTTCCACGCATGTCCAGCCTCCCAGGCCAGGAAGGGAGAGTCAGGACACATGGAACTCCTGAAGGTGTCAAGGGCACTCGGTCTGCTCACCAGTTTTCGGATTCGCTCCAGCACAAGATCGATGATCTCCTTCCCCACAGTGTAGTGGCCTCGGGCATAGTTGTTGGCAGCATCCTCCTTGCCAGATATCAGCTGCTCAGGGTGGAAGAGCTGCCTATAAATACCAGTTCTTACCCCGTCTTGAGGGGAAGAAAGAGGGCAAAGGTAAGAGAGGCTGGTCTCATCCCCCAGGAGGACACAGGTGCTAGGACCTCTGCTGCATGGTCACAGGTGCTAGGACTTAGGCTACTAAGCCCCCCTAGGTAAAACTGCAAAACGGAGCATGAATGGCAAAAGGCCTTCCAGAGACCCCCTTCCAAAGTCCAGTTAGTTCTCTCTGGGCCCGAGAGGGGGTAAGTCAGGGAGCCCCTTTAACAGTGACTTCCCTCATAGCCACTTCTACTTGGTGAGGAATCAGAGGGGGGTCTAGGGGAAACTCAATGACTTTTTCTTTAAGATTTTATTTATTTATTTGAGAGAGAGTGAGAGAGAGCATGAGAGGGGAGAAGGTCAGAGGGAGAAGCAGGCTCCACATGAAGCTGGGAGCCTGATGCAGGACTCAATCCCGGGACTCTGGGGTCATGACCTGAGCTGAAGGCAGTCGCTCAACCAACTGAGCCACCCAGGTGCCCTCAATGACTTTTGGTTGGGACTAGAACCTAAACTGATGCAGAAAACCCACTCCACAGTTTAACATCTACAAAACTGTCTTTGGAAAGATGGGGAGATGGAGGAGTGCTTGGGTGGCTCAGTCAGTTAAGCGTCTGAGCTTGGTTCAGGTCACGATCTCAGGGTCCTGGGATAGAACCCCTCATTGGGTTCCCTGTTCAGTGGGAAGCCTGCTTCTCCCTCTCCTCCACACTTGTGCTCTCTTTCAAATAAGTAAAATCTGGAAGGAAGGAAGGGAGGGAGGAAGAAAGAGGAGGAAAGAGAGAAAGATGGGGAGGGGGTAAAGTTTTCAGGAACAGGAAACTGAGGGGATCCAGATGCAGAAAGGAGGAAGCAGAGAACCCCTTGGGAGCCAGCAACAGCCGAGTTCCCACAGGTCCACATCCTATTAAGGGGCCCCTTCCAGTTAAGGCTGAGTAGGGGACCATTAAGAATGTCCTCAGTGCCCAGATCCTTAAACAATGTTAAGCTCAAGAGTCTGTGGGTAGGAAAAAGGAAGTAAGTTTAAAGTTTCTGCTTTTATAACCATTCTTTTCTGCAGAATGACCCCTGACTCAAAAATCTGGCAGTTTCTGGGCAGAGCAGCTTGACTGATAGTGCTCTTGGCACAGGAAGCCCTTAGGACCCCTCCTGAAGTCAAAGTCTAGACAGAAGAGCAGACTTCAGTGTTGTTCTTGGCAGGGGGCTGCCTGCATTCCAACAGCTTTTCCCCTAAGCAGAGCTCCCCACTGACTTTGGGGCTGGCAAAAAATACAGGCTGGAGAGGGGAACCCCCGCCCACTCACCTATGACAGCAGGCTCCAGGTCCACGAAGACAGCCCGGGGCACATGCTTGCCAGCCCCCGTCTCACTGAAGAACGTGTTGAAGGAGTCATCGCCGCTGCCCAGCGCCTTGTCACTGAGCATGGTGCCATTGGGCTGGATGTCATGCTCCAAGCAGTAGAGCTCCCAGCAGGCATTGCCCATCTGCACGCCTGCCTGGCCCACATGGACGGAGATACACTCGCGCTGTTGGGGGAAGCAGAGAGATGATGTGGTGTGAATGGAGAAGGGAAGCAAGTGGGCCTTGAAAAGGCCCTGAAAGCACCCTTTTATCCTCCCTCCCTGGAGCCTGAGGCCTGACAGAGTTACATGGTCCCAAACCCAAAAGCCTGGGTTCCCTTTCCAGACCTTCCCACACTTTAAGCCAAGCGACCTCATTTTCTTTTCATTTCCTTAGGGTTCGAGAACAAAGGTGGCTAAAAAGCCTAGGTCTTCAGGGGCAGGAACTAGAGAAAGCCAATACCAAGCCCCCAAGTCCCACTGCCTAGTGCCCTGTGTGCTGGCTGGGGCGGGGCGGGGACAGGAAAGCTCAGAGTCCTGCACACCAAGATGGGGCCTCCAGCACTGGACCCCTAGGAGAAGGGGTCTCCCAAGGTGGGGACTCTGTGTCCCTTTTGAAGGGGCAGAAAATGAAGTTCAGGTCTGTGGGTTAACAGAGGCAGCAGCTCTGGAGTTAGAGCTAGTCTGAAAACTCACCTGCAGCCTCCCCTTTTGGGGGACGGGGAGATGGGCCCTGACTCTGGACACTTGTCCCTGCCCACCACAGTACAGTCAACCCAGGTAAGTGCTGCTGGATGGTCACAATGGAGCCAGAAGACTCACCCTGCCCTTTCAGCTCTCCTGAGGTAACTCCTACAAGGGACAGATTCTCTTCTATTCTGGTCCTTCACCCCCAGCCCACAGTCTAGAGTGTGAAAGGGCTTGCACACGTCCCAGACACATAGGAGGTCTTCTAAGAGAACCGGCAGAGTTTAGCGATTTCAGGAAATATCCTTCAAGACAGACTCGGAGCCTTTACAGGGGCTCAGGACACAGGCGGGGTCTAAAGATTCCTGGGAAGCCCTGACGCCTGACACGCCCCGAGCTCTTCAGTTTAACTGAGGGATTTCACGGGCTTGGGCAACCAGAAAAGTGGAGTAAAGGATATTCCTCCTTCGACGCCAGGAGGAGCTCATGGTCATGCCTGACCAGGGATGGGTCAAGGTCGTGCACCTCTGACTTCTGGCCGGAATCTGGCCGCGCGAGACAAAGGCATCCAGACGAATAGTGCAGAACTGGAGAAACCTGCTGGAGTTGGCAGAGCGGCCCGGGTCCGGCCTCCAGAGCGGGAGTGTGACTTCACAGGGAGGCGGGGACTGCAGCTGGGGGCGGGCGCCTCTTTGTCCCGGACCGCCGCGGGACAAAACTGGGGCGGGTCCAGGCTCCCGATTCCGGAGCGCGCTGCCCAGCCCCGCCGGGATTGGGGACCCCCCAGGCTGCACGCAGCGCGGGACAGACCTTGCCACGCTGGCGCCCCGCCTGCCCCGCGCCACTTCCCTCCGGTCCGCAGCCGGAGCGCGCAGAACTTCTCCAGCTCGTGTCCGCCTCTCCCGCCCGAGCTCAGAAGAGCAGCGCTCGCACGCGGCGGGCGTCCCCGGTCTCCAGCACAGCCCCCCACGCTGTGGTCACCGCGACCGCCCAAACCCCCCAACACACCCCGGACTGCCCGGCCTCCCCTCCATCCCGCGCAGCCGGCCCTTACCGGGGACCCTCAGGCGCCCCCAGCACGCTCTCTCCCGCGCAGCACCCCCCTCCCCGTGGACTCCGCCAGTGCCCCCAGCTCCCTCTCACCATGGTTGTTCCGACAGGTGATGCTTGCGGAGGGTCGTTGACTGCAGACGCGTTACGGGTCTCCAGCAACACTAGGAATCCCGGTGCAGGTCGGCTAGCTGGGGCTTATATATCCCCGCCCAGCCGCCAGCCATGCCTCCCGGCGGGGCTCCCGCCCCCTCCGCGCCCCTCATTGGGCCGGGTTCCCAGCGGGGCCCGCCCCCCTCTCCGTTATTGGGCGGGCCCTTATGAAATATCCCCGCCCTAGCAGGTCATTGGGCAGTTTGTAAAGCCAAAGGGAGGGAAAGCCTTGGGGATCCGAGTCCTCCCGGGCCGCTAGATCCTCGTCCGCTCTGTGGGAGCGTGTGCTGGGTCTGAGAGGTTGGCGCTTTGGAGAAACACGTTTGTTCCGTTGTTGCCTTAGGTCATTATACGGGTAACGCGGCGGACCTAGTTCGAAAAGTGCATAAACCTTGGACGGTGGCGCAGATTGGAGCTCAGCAATCGCTAGAGAAGGAAAGATGCTGTGATGAGAACCAGGTGCTGAGAGCTCAAAAGGGGCTAGGGTCGGGGAGGGCTGGACAGGCAGGTGTGGGAGAGAGCATTCCAGGCGCAGGTAATTGCAATTTACCTCCCTTAAACTGTGGCGGGCTCTTCAGATCAGGTGACTCCGATTGCGAGAGAGCAAGGGGTCCAGACTGGGTAAAGCACATTGAAGAGGACTTGTAGGGTGAACATGGATGCTACTTTGAAGAGTTTGCACATAATTCCACTGGCTGTGGAGCACCTTTGAGGGCCAGTGACTAGAAGAGTGATGTGATAAGCAGTATTTTAGGCAGTTCATAGATGTTACTTGTGTATTTTTTTTTCTCCCGGTGGTAGTTTCATATATCTCCATGCTAAAGGGCATATACATTTTCCCTCAGTTGTTTCTTAGCTGTCTGAGGTGAGATCTTACTTCTGAATACCTACGCGAAACAAATTAGCCCATTTCCTAGCTTGGGAGGGTTAACTGGTATTTGGTTTCATCAAATTTCTGGACCCCCCACAATGATTACCTTAATATTTGTTCAGCACATTCCAGAGGAGTCTGAAGCATCTGTCACCTCCTGTTCTCACTTCCCGCTGGCAAGGTGACTGTACCCAGATTATGCCAGTCAGGCCTGGCGATCTGAATTGTTGCTTTAGGAAAATCTCCAGCTACGGTGACTTTCTGTTGATACAACTCACGAAGACTCAAAGTTACTGTGTCACTCATCAGGGTGACATCAGATCAGCTGCCTCCTGGATTCCTGCACCTGTTTTTCTACACAACTCTAGACAAGGTATTCAAAAGTGTCTGAAATATTTTTGAGACTAAATGTTTGTCTAGGTGGCTTGATGGTTTAAATTCAGGGTGCAAAGATTAACTTCAAACTCTGAAGTGTGTTCTTTGATCCCAACCCTTGTATTTTATGAGGCTGCTGGCTTTAAAGTGGTTATCTCTGGTCAAGGGATAAGGTGAGAGAGTGTGGTTGAACATTCAAAGAAGTACTCTGAAAACCCTTGTATATACAAAGCTAAGACATAGTTATTCATTGTCTGTCACCGGCCCAAGTAAAACAACTCAAATGTTACATCTTACTGAATGTGGGCATACCAGTGATTAAAATGAAGCTATCTGGCCATAAACTCAAAAAGCATAAACTCAACACCATCATCTCTTCCTTGCCTGGCCCTATTAGGCATTCATTCCACCAGCTTGGTAGCGTCTGCCAGTTCAAAATGTCCTTCCGTTTCATTATTGAATACAATGAGTGGGCTTTACCCCCCAATAAAACTATATTTGCAACAGTAAATCCTGGGTTATTTGTGGAAATGATCACAAACCAACCTCTCTCAGCAATGTGCTTCTTTATAGAGCACAGATTAAAATCAGTTCTCTTATAAGGTGTTTGGATTTATTTCTGTTATCTAGACGACTACAAAGCTTAGATTTTTTTTTAATATATTATTTTACTTATTTCACACACACACACACACACACACAAACACACACACACACATCACAAGCAGAGAGGCAGGCAGAGAGAGAGGGGGCAACAGGCTCCCCGCTGAGCAGAGAGTCTGACGTGGGGCTCGATTCCAGGACCCTGAGATCATGACCCAAGCCGAGGGCAGAGGCCCAACCTACTGAGCCACCTAGGTGCCCCCAAAGTTTAGATTCTTTTTTTTTTTTTTAAAGATTTTATTTATTTATTTGACAGATAGAGATCACAAGTAGGCAGAGAGGCAGGCAGAGAGAGAAACCCGGGGTGGGGTGGGGTGGGGGGGAAGCAGGCTCCCTGCTGAGCAGAGAGCCCAATGCAGGGCTCGAGCCCAGGACTCTGGGATCATGACCTGAGCTGAAAGCAGAGGCTTTAGCCCACTGAGCCACCCAGGCGCCCCCAAAGTTTAGATTCTTTTTCTAACTTTCATCTTTTTCTATCACTCCACTGATTTCAAGCTTAGTGCCATTTTTACATAGTTCTTCAGGAATTTAAGATATACCGAAGTTCAGAGGGAAAGGTCATGGTTACCTCTAAGTTTCAAGCAATCTAAAGATTCCTGATAAGTCTGCATCCTTTCCCGATAGGTACTTCCTTCCTGTCCTGCCTTGCCACAAAGGATCAAATAACACTGAATTGAAAGGAAACCCACAGTCCTGTCTGGGTGAGGGAGGGACAAAGAAGATGAGAGGCTTTGTGGGAACAAGAATATCCTGTTCAGGGTGCCTGGGTGGCTCAGTGGGTTAAGCCTCTGCCTTTGGCTTGGGTCATGATCTCAGGATCCTGGGATGGAGCCCCACATTGGGCTCTCTGCTCAGCAGGGAGCCTGCTTCCCCCTCTCTCTGCCTGTCTCTCTGCCTACTTGTGATCTCTGTCAAATAAATAAAATCTTAAAAAAAAAAAAAAAGAATATCCTCTCCATCCACTGGTGAAGAATCAAGGTAGACAGGGAGACACAGGGCCATACCTGACCTATTCATTCTTGAGTCAGTGCCATCATTGTAGAGGTAGTACCTGCTTTTCAAATGACTGAGTTACCTAACAATTGATGGCCAGTCTAGCAAAGTTGCCAAAGTTGGGTGTGTCTGTGAGCTCTCTTTCCCCTCTATTGTCTTATCTTGAAATTCACCTACCCTGGGACTGGGGCAACTGCTTCCTAGGATGGAACCGCCTTTCTACCCAATCTCTATTTCACATCTCATAGCAGAACCCATTTAGGACAAAGTAGGGAAGGGTTGTATAAACCTACCAGGAGTTGGTCACTCTTCCCTTACTTCCTTAGGACCATAAGTGTCCCTAGCCTACATTTAATCTTCTTACCAGTTCCCGAAGGTAATGTTTCATCCTGACCCCCATCTGAAATAGGATGTCTGGGGTCACCAGGTCTGGATTTTGAAGGGACCCTGCTCTAGTTGTTGCAGATGACTTGCTCCTGATGTGCAAAAATTAGAACCACTGATTGTAATACCGTGCTTTGGGTACACGTAGTTTTGTGTCACTGGCTACTAATTACTCATCGTGGATGACATTGTTTCTATACAAGGCTAAATGAATTCTAAGTTTCAATAGATTTGAAGCGAACTGGGTGGATACTTCTCTCGACCTTAAACTCTGACATTTAGACACAGTTTGACACATTCCAGGAATTTAATTCTCTAAACACAAGAACACCTTGGTCACAATGGAAAGACTGACAATACTGAAGTTAACACCTTTATTTTCTTTCCCTGTGAAGACTTAGACATGGTCATGCCCACATAGATGTACTCTGTGCATGATTCTATGCCACATGTTTTCATTGTCTTTATCAAAAAGCATTGGGAAAACAACAACAGCGCAGTACCTAACCTCTAACCCACTATTATTCACTGCATTGGAAATATAATTCATTCTAGGGATGCCTGGGTGGCTCAGTCGGTTAAGACCTGCTTTCAACTCAGGTCATGATCCCAGGGTCCTGGGACAGAGCTCCACACCAGGGCTCCATGCTCAGCAGGGAGTCTGCTTCTCCCTCTCCCCCTGCTCTTTCTCACTCTGGCTCACTCTCTCTCTTAAATAAATAAACAAAAATCTTAAAAAACAAAACTAACTTCCACTGAATTCTTTATTTTGGTTATTGGATTTTTTTAAAGTCTAGAATTTGTATTTTTTCACATGTCCAGGTATCTGTTCAAATTCCCTCAATTTGTTTATCTCCTTGAACAGAGTAAGCAGTTATTTCATAGTTTGTGCCTCATAGCTCCACTATCTGTGGCTCCTATGGGCCTCTTTCCACGGTCTCCTGTTTCACTGGTTTTCTTAATATCTTGTCTCATATGCTTGGTTCCATTTTATTGTATTTAGGATACTATATTAGCAAAATTACTGCAGGAACAAGTCAAAGTTTAGGGTGATGACATTTTTTCTCCAGAGAGAGTTTTTGTCTGCTTATGCCAAGGGTTTTGGGGAAATCACTACTTTGGGATCAACTTAATCTGATTTCAAGGACTGGTATCATTGGAAGCCAACATGCAATCTCCTATTTCCTACTTTTGGCTCACCCCATTCTTGGGGTGCAAAGGACTGAGAGCCTCGACTCAGTGTGAGAAACATTTACCAAGTCTACCACCCTCTGACAGGCCCAGACCCCTACTTCTGGAAAGCTGTCACAGTCATCCACCAGCCTCTAACCTGTCCCTCTCCACATTGCAAATGCCCCCAGGGGAAGAATGGCCTGTAATACTGAGTCCGGTTCTCAGGGCCACTATCCTCCCAGTGGTCCTGGTCCAGTAATTCTTCAGACACATGTTAGCTCTCTGATGCCTCTGGATTTTTAAAATACTTTGTCCAGCCTTTCTAGTTGCCCTCAGTGGGATGGTCATCCAAAATTACCCATCCACCATGATCAGGAACCGATGTTACACTTAGAGGAGTTACCTGAGTAGGTTCACACACGCACAGTAACAATGTGGAAAATGTCAGTTACACCCCTGTCCTCCTTTGACTCTGTGTTAAAAGAACTTTGTAGAAAAAAATTAGGCCTTGGAAAAATCAATTGCTCTCCCTAACAGGAGCTGCCTCTTTCTGTACTCCTAGCAGCAGGTTTCTATACTCACGGGCCACTTCTATCTGTGACAAAGCAGTTAATGATTTCATGAGTCTTTCCTGAGAGCCTATGAGGGCCTATTATGCGTAAGGGGAACAAAGAGGTGACATCCTCATTTTACAGGGACACTAAACGATTAATTAATTAGTTGACAGACCTCAAGAGAAACCCTAAGGTTCAGGTTTCTGCTTTCTTCCGCTTTTTCCAATTGCATATTTTTCCCAAGGACATACAGGAATCTAATTTCTACTGTTTAAATGCCTTTATTTCCAATTAAACTGCAAAGGCAGAATAACAACTTCATATTTTTGGCTATTCGGGTAACAATATTTGGCAATTCTCTAGAAAAAAATACAAATGACCAGCAAGTATATAAAAATTTCATTAAACATAAAATAAATGCAAATTAAAACAAGGTGATACTTTTTCTATTAAACTGGCAAAATATTCTTTTAACGATAATAAATACCCAGTGAAAGGAAGGTTTCGGAGAAATGGGTGCTCGTCTACGCTGTTGGAGGAGGGTGGATTAACACAGCTGTTTCTGAAGAATGTGTCAATAATCCATGAAAACGTGCATATTTTACTTCTAATAATGTAGGAAATAATTACGAATGTGTATACAGATTTAACTATAAAGTCACACGTTACCTCACATTGTACGAAACTGGAGACAATCTAATAGTAGATTGTTTAAATAAATGATAAGACAGAAATACAATGGAATGCTAAAAACAAGGGTGTCCATGGATGGTTATCTGTTTACATGGCAAGTCAGTATTCTGCCAAATGGAAAAAGCAAGCTGTAAAAGAGCACAGTATGACATTGTATTTATTTTAAAAAACCATACGTGTTTATATATACATTTAGAAAAACACTGAGAACCGGAGTTTCACCACATTACCAGAAGCAATCTCTGGATGGTGGAAATGAGGGATTAAAAAAATGTTTATACCCATTTTTGTGTTTATCTTCAGTGAACACATACTATTTCTGTGATTAAAAAAGGAAAGAGAAGTCAAAAATCTAATCTAAAGGAAAAAAAAATGCTTTGCTTAGGTTTTGGCTTGTGATTGAAGGGGCCGCGTGCCCCTAGAGGCATCTACTTGGTTTTGTCCCTTCTGACCTGAGTGGATAATTCTCACAGTTGTTTTTCTGCAAATGCCATAATCACGGACATTTGACTGTCTAGAGAACAATTCTTTCATTTTCAACTAGAGCTCACTGAGACTATGACAGGGGAAGGAAGCCACCTTTCTAGAGTAGGTTGGTTGCAAAACCGTGCCCAAGGCCCATACTTTTTAGTTGGGGAGCCCTTAGAAAAGTTCTGGGGAGAAAGAAGGCAGAAGCAAGCAGAGAACAGATACAGAAAGAGGGGCTGTAGATTGTAAGGTTTCTGTTTAGTCCTTATTTCAATTCTAGGGTCTCCTCAATCTTAGACATAGGGCTAATGCGAGGACACCCGAGACCTGGTCATAGAGATTCCTAAGATGTTGAGTTATTTCAGAAGAGAAATGACAGAACAAGTGACAATCATATAGAAGGGTTAATCAGTTTGCTAGCCTCGAACTGTTAGAGCAGTCCCCACAGCTATAGAGACAGTGGCATTTGGACAGAAAGTCTGTGGCATTTGGACAGAAAGTCTGTGTTCTGGGTTGGTACCGGAATTCCAAGTGAACCAAAACTCTGATGAGCATGCTTGGTGGGTTCAGTAAGTGATGACACTACCCATCAGAGAAGTCTTTCCTAAGAACAAAGGAAGAGTTACCCGCACATACAAGACAAACCTGCAAAGTCACATACAGTGTGGCAAGGGTCTGTCCCTCCTCTATCCCGCATCCTCCACTCGGTTTCGAAGCCAGGGCTGAGTTTTCCTTGGGTTGGCTGCCAGATAGGGTTGAAAATCTGATTCTCAACTTACAGGCTATAATGTAAAGAGAAACCATGGCAAGATTTGATGGGAAAAGGGGATATATTCATGTTCACAATAAAAGGTCACCATCCACCTAGAGGCTTGGCTCTCACACATGGTATTACAGGTGTGTCCAAAGTAATGTGTTTCTTAGTAGTAGCTTAAATACCGAAGTCTGTAAATGCTACGCTTTTAAAAAGAATAAATTACTGTAGATGAAGTTAGTCATACGACAAAGTCACTCTCAGACACTTGTATGCTTTCTTGAATGAGACAAAAATGTGGCGTTTGAACTACTAGCACGGGCATCACCTGTCATGTGTCATCCTGGCTAAAAGGCTGGATGTTGCTCTTACAGAGCAAGAAACAAGGGAGCCCAGGGTCAGGGAGCCCAGGCAGGATGCCAGGGATGAGAGCAGATTTGTGGACGTGTTCCAGTGTCCTGCAACTGGGGGAAAAGGGAGATCAGGAGATGTTGGGCTGCAAAGTGAGCTACGCAAGAGGCATGCACTTGAGGCTTTAAGCGGGTTCAGCCCTATGCATGTTCAGCTGGACATGTCGATACTCATCATTTACATCAGTACAGAGAAGG
>RCUC01131755.1:0-32747 GCA_003697995.1 Taxidea taxus jeffersonii | reverse complement strand
TAAAAAGTTCTATCATCTTGTGCAAAGCACCAATTTTGGTTCTAAATTTTCTATCCAATAGAAATTTTCCATCCAATAGAAATTCAATTTTCTCTCCAGTAAACAAGTGAGTTGGGATCTTTAGTCAGTCTGCAGAAGTAAACTCCAATATCCCTGTGGTCTCCCCTCTCTCCCTCAGCCACCTGAGTAATGCTGTTAGAGAAGGCTACTCATGACTCTACACTGTTTACTGGCTTTCATTTGGCTCACTAGCCTGTCTTAACTTTGCAGGTTTCTATACTTTCAAGCTACTTAAAAGAAACCTTCTAGTTTACTTTGAGAAATATGGTTCTTCACTATCTCTTTCTCTTAAACAAATAAAAAAAAATCTCAAAAAATATGGCTCTCATTCTTAAGGTCCTTCTAGAAAAACCTCCAATTACTGTCCCCCACCAAAAAAGTGAGCTTTCTTTTCTTATCAAAGCTATATTAACCATATTGAACTTTTTCAACCTAACTAAATACTCTTCCTACTTCTTTTTGCCTATTAGCTGAATGGAACTCTTTGCCACTGTATCCATGAATCACTTCATAATTTTCATCCCTTGCATTTCTTCAGGCTGTTTCCTCTGTCTTGAATACTCTCTACATCTCAAAATGGTGTCCATATTTAAAGCTTGGCTCCAGGTCTCCATGAAACTTTTTATTTCCCCAGATGGGGATAAGGTGTGAACAAAAGCCATCCTCCTTCCCCTAAACTCCCATTAGTTTATTTTATCTCCATTTTAGCAGATACTACTCTATACCTCAACCTTTTTACCCCACATGCTCTTCCTGTCTTAGAGGAAAAGCTAGTCCTGCAGCTCTCTCAAGTCAAAATTGCTAGTTGACATACAATTCACTTGGGATCATAATCCATGTTAAAAATCCTACACTTGAAAAATCTCTGTTCCTGCGATTCTCAGTTCATCTCTCTAGAAGGCTAAAGCTTTTCTAAGCTTGTGGTCATTCCCTGGCTTTAACTGAATATGTGAACATCTGCTTCATAGTATTATTCTCCGTCCCTAATCTTGTCCTCATCCAGCATAATTTTAGTATCTGTATGCATGAACCATTTGATTCTCTAGCTTCTTGTATTCATTTATTGTTGCTTTTATTTTATTTCAGCTAACCTCATTTATGTCCAAATCATGAATCTTGTTAGCACTCTAAAGGTTTCACCTCTGAAGCCTTATTCTGGAGCATCATGTTTTCTTTCAAAACAGTCTTACTCTTCCCTTCGTCCTTATCAGTTATTCCAAATATACTTGTCCTGCAACAATTCCAAAGCCTTACATTTATTGGTCTGAATTGTTTCTCTTATTAGTTTGATCCCTTCCCCCCACTTTTAAAAAATCACTTATAGCTTCTGGCTCACTCCTCCAAATACATGTTTTACTAATACTTTCAATCCATCTATCTTCCTGTCCCCTAGTGAATTATCCCAGAAATACTCAGGAAATGAATCCATCTAACTGTTTGATGAATCCCTAACATAAGCAGTTTTGTGAAGACCGAACAGTTTAGTGAAGACTAAGACTATTGTAAATGTTTCTGTTTTCATTTGAGAAGTGAAGGAGCTACAACCCATTCTCCAAAGGAAAAAAGGGACTTGGTCAAATCTCTTGAAAAAATGGAAAAAATTACACATCTCCTGCCAAATATATAAATAGCATTAGCTAATGAGAGAATATTTATGTATGGAATGATGTCAGCAGGATGTATATGTTTTATCTAGTATTGCTTTTGATAAAAGTTAAAAAAAAACAAGCAAAAAATAGAATCTTCAGAATTTTAGACCATGGATCGATCTCCAGAAAAATGTCAAATACACCAGGTAACATTAGAGTACAAAATAAAATGTTTCATGACAATGATAAACCCCCTATTTTGTCATTAAGACTGCATATAGTACTTTAATATCTCATATGTGTAGCATATATGGTCATAGTGTATCCTAAAAAAAAAAAAAAAGCTTAAAAGGTCTTGAGAAACAGCATGAATGATCCAAGACTTAATGTTTTAGGGTTTCATGTATCATTCTTTGTGAAAAGCAAAACTGATCATGTCATCATCAATTTAAAATGTCTGTGACTCATTACCATTAAATAAAGTCCAGACTTTTCAACTTAGCTTCAATGTCTGTTGTGATCAAACCGTAGCTTACCTCCCTTCATTTATTCAGCTAATATGTATACTCAAACTTGCAGCTAAACTGAACTTGTTTCAGATCCCCATGGGGGTTGCCTCTGGGATTGTATAGACCAACTCTTACACATCTTTTAAACATCATCTGAGATGTTCCTTGCTCTTAGATACCTCTAACTCATTGAGTTAGAATTCTTCTCTTACTTGACTTATGGCACTTTCTTCATTGTCTGCTTATCTGCCCCGTCCCACACTGGACCATGTGATTGTGAAGACAAAGATTGCATGGGTCTTGTTCATCATTCTATTGTTGGCACATGGTAGGCACTCAGTAAATAATTACTGTATGATGTTGCCTGGTTTATCTTTGTGTACTTCACTTCCACGCCTCATAGCGCCAAGCAAAATAGTTTGCAAAAAGGAATACATTCAGCACCATTGGTAATGACAACAAACATAGGGGTGCCTGTGTGGCTCAGCCAGTTAAGTGTCTGCCTTCAGCTCAGGTCATGATCTCAGGGTCCTAGGATCAAGCCCCGCATAGGGCTCCCAGAGAGTCTGCTTCTCCCTCTGCCCCTACCACTGCTCATGGGCACTCCCACTCTCCCTCTCAACTTAGTAAATAAAATCTTAAAAAAAAAAAAGCAACAAATACAAAAGTAGCTACTGTTTAGTGAATGTCCACAATATACTAGATACTGTGTTAAACATTTAACAAGCGTTATTTTTATTTAATCCTTATAACAACTCCATGAGGAAGATTGTATTATTATCCTTCTCTTACAGATGAGGAAGCTGTGGCTTGGAGTTTACTTGTTTTTTTCCAAATCACCTCTAAAGTTGGACTTGAAAGCTAGACTCTGACTACACTGAACTTAATACACATTTATTAAATGTCTGTAGATTCCATAAAGGAACAAATAAACAAATACGAAGTTTTAAGAATACTTGATTCTGGTTACCTTACAGTTCTTTTCCCAAAATGAGGCTGGAAGAAGTTCAGCTGGAAGATGAGTCTTCACTATTCTAGGAGATGCCATCTGTTTTAATTGTTTTACTCCTGATTTTTAAAAAGTTAAAGGTTATATAACTTCAAAAAATTAGAAATATTTATATGAATCTTATAGACATTTAAAAAATAAAAGTAACTTTAAGATTCGAAGTATATTCATAATAATAATAGTATATACCATGACAGAAGTTTAGATAGAGGAAATTATAAAGAAAAAATAAGATAAAGTAAAATTTCAGCATTTGGGAAAAATCTTTATTAACACTTTGGTAAGATATTAACACAATCATTATTAACATTCCACATTGAACATGTACTTGAACTTCACAGGTCCATTTATTACAGATTTTTTACAGTACTATAAATATAAAATTTATATTTATACATTTTATTTAAATGCATATTTATGCAAATAAATATGTAATTATATAATTTTTATAGTACTATATATATAATTTCTCTTTTTTTTTAAAGATTTTATTTATTTCTTTGACAGACAGAGATCACAGGTAGACAGAGAGGTAGGCAGAGAGAGAGGAAGGGAAGCAGGCTCCCTGCTGAGCAGAGAGCCCGATGTGGGGCTCGATCCCAGGACCCTGATATCATGACCTGAGCTGAAGGCAGAGGCTTTAACCCACTGAGCCACCCAGGCGCCCCATTTCTCTTATTTTTTTTAAAGATTTTGTTTATTTTATGTGAGAGAGATAGCACAAACAGGGGGAGCAGCAGACAGAGGGAGAGGGAAAAGCAAACTCCCCACTGAGCAGGAAGCCTGACTTGGGGCTCAATCCCAGGACTTTGACCTGAAGCAGACATTTAACTAACTGAGCCACCCAGGTGCCTCTTATAATTTTCTTAATAACATTTGCTTTCCTCCAGCTTACTTTATTGTAAGAATACAGTATGTAATACACATATAACATACAAAATATGTGTTAACAACTGTTTATGTTATTGGTAATGCTTCCAATACAATAGTAGACTATTAGTAGCTAAATTTGTGTGGAGTCAGAAGTTATATGCAGATTTTTTATTGTGTAAAGGGTGATCATCCCTAACCCCACAATTGTTCAGGGGTCAACTGTGGATTCATATGATTAGACTCAGAGCCATCTAAATATCACACATGCAGATAGAATTTTTAATACCGCCTAATTGATTTTTTCCTCAATATGTCAATGTGAAGAAATGTAAGACATCCTAAAATTTTAATGATATCATAGTTATTATGCCACTTTATTCTTTTATTGATCAACACATTTTTTTCCAATTTTTCACAATATTAAAAGAATCTGTGATGAATATCCTTTTAGATATATCCTTGAAGAATTTATGGATATTTTTCTAAGTTTTAATGTATTATCACATTCAGCCCATATAGCTGTATTATCACATTAAGCCCACAAATGCTTAAATATTACTAGGCTCTTATACAAAGACATATAAGAACTATCCTTATTCACTCTATTTCAGACTAACATTATAACATAAACTCTGTCAAGATTTAAACTTAAATTTACATGCTTTTCATGGAGAAGACATAATACTAATTGCCACTTTTGTTTACAGTCTCTTTCCTTGCACTGTCTATATCCACACTTTAGAAGATATGTGCATAGTTTTTAAAATCTAAACTTTAAAAAATCTACTTAATCATTACCATTCATTATCTCTTCTTTTCTACATTCCAAATAGGGTATTCGATTAAAAATAGCATCTTCTTTGCATTTTTCCACATCGCCCTCTTTGTAGATCATGTACACAATTTCACTAACCCAGGTTGTACCTGTAAAAATTAGACAAATCTCAGTGTTTCACCGACCATGCAGGTTGACAATGCAAGTAGTGTAATTATAGCTGGATAAAGCAGAAGTGTCCTAATGCAATATAATTTGAAAGATGTCAGAATAACTACAGAACTCAAGAAATATTTCTTCTTATACTTAATCTTACAAGACACACCTATGGTAGGAGTCCAAATTTGTTCACAATGAATTGGGACACTGTGCAAGCTGGTAACAGTTTGGGATTTAAATTTCTACATCTAAAAAGTTAGGAGGCTTGGATTATTGAATTCTTACTACATAGGAAGCATTGTATTTAATTAGTCATTATAAAAAAAAACCCAAAGAGGAATAAGATATATTTCCTGGCATCTAGGACACATTAACAATAAATATATTTAAGCTGACTAAAGTCATACAAGTGAAAATAATGCACACTTGAATCCCGAGCTTAATTTAAAGATAGAAAAGATGACTATTCAAGCAGGGAGGAGGGAAGCTTTCAGGTAAGTCTTGAAGAATGGACTAAACACAGATGGGCAAGGAAGAAGAAATGTACAAGTTGGAAAATCCAGAGAGCAAACATGCCCTCAGAGGCTCCTACATCATGTGCATGCTATTCCTGCAGCCTAGAGCAATCTTCTAGGAGCTAAATCTCTCACATCTTTGCTTTGTTTACCCTAAGAAGCCTCTGAAGTGCCCCAAGCAAGGTACTCCTGCTATATGTTCTCACAATACCCTAATGGACCTCCTTCACCCATGACATTCTCATACTATATCATATCTGCCACTTTTATTTATTTATATTCCCCTCTGGATTATTTATTTATATTCTCCTCTGGATTATACACACCAAGAAGGCAGAGATTAGATGTGTTTTTTTCACCATTGTATCTCCAGTGGCTAATACAACCCTTGACACATAGCGGAAACTCAATAAAAATTTGCTGAATGAACAACTGAAAAAAACAGAAATGGAAAAAACATGCAAAGAAATGGTGAAGAGGTAGGTCAATGAGAATAGAGGGTCTGTACTTTGGGGGGAGATAATGTGCATAGGAAGGTGTCATTCATTCACTCATTCTTTTCAACACATGTATATCAAGAATACGCTGGTCACTATGTTAAATGTCAAGAATACACAGTTAAATAAGATGTAGTCACTATGCTAGTGTTTCATGTGTTCTTGAGACATACTCCAAAGACGTATAGTTTGAGCACAGGATTTGAACTATCTTTTCTATTAGATATCTACAAATACTGTATGAAAATAAAATTATGAATTTTGAAAAAAAGAAAAAAAGTAGAGACTTGAATAATAGATGATGCACTCGAGCATGCTTCAACCACAGACTTTACTGTTAACTTCTGATGCCTCAAGTTGAGCCCCTGTACAGAGGAAACAGAAAAAAAATAGATTTGAACCTTGCCTTCTGGTGGTCAAAGTCATGTTTAAGAGTTGGAAAGAGTGCACAATAATGACAAAACTTCTCCTTTCTTTTTTCTTAAGATTCTATAATACAGGTGGGCACAGGAATTTCAAGGACTGCAAAGGAGGAACTTTTAACTCAGTGTGCTTCTGCTGCTGTGATATATCAACAAGAAATGCCTTCAAGACAACGTGAGAATTGAACTTAGACTTAACACAATTATTAGCATTAGTTCACCAGTTTTGTGAGGTGGAAAGGATTCTAGCAGGCAGAACTTTCTCCCTCCCTATCAAGGTCAGATACTTAACAATAGTATAGTGATGAGGAAAAGAATTGGAAATCCATGATGAAGCCTAAATGGAAGAAGAAATAGGTGGGAAGGAGGCTGCAGAAGCAAGCAGATGGCAAGCATAAAATGCCTTGGAGTTCATATTAGAGTTTGAGTTTTTTAAAAATTCTAGAAAGGCAATGATATATATTAATCAAGAGAGCAAGATTATGAGGACTCTGATTTGGAAGAATTCCTTCAGTAAGATAACAATACATTTAACACATATACAAGTGTTAAATGTAACAACCAAATAGAGAAGTCTAGTCAGATCTTTCTAATTTCTAAAGGTCTTTGCTTGTGAGATTCCAGAACTATGATTAACAGTTGAACTAATCTCAGGAAAAAAGATGTTGCTTAAAAAAAGAGTTTTGGGGCAAACTTAAGGAGAGCTAGTTAGCTGAAAAAATAATTTTTTAAAAGTCTGGAAAAAATGTTTGTACTTTGTTTATACAAAATGACAATATGGTTCTATATTCATGCATTTATATTAAATAATTTTCTAAAGGTACATGGAATCTGTGCTGCTCAAGTCACAGGTACACATCGTGCTCTTAGAACAGAGCTATAATATCCACTTTTTCTGTGTCTATACCAAAACTACTATGTCTGTCTTTAATATGAAGAATCAGTGTGGAAGAAGCAAACAGCTTAATATTCACCATTTTTGTCATTTCTAGATGAAAAGAGAACAGCACTGAGATAATAAGGAAACTTACCAGATTTGGGATACGTGGCAATGACAATGTCATCTGGTCTTGCCTGGAATGTAACCACATCATCCCAATATTCTATAAAGTCTTTATACATTAGAATTCCATGGACTTTGCCAAAGTATGCATCATAGTCAGATTTGGAAGAATCCATCCTAAGGGTTGTGCACTGAAAGAAAAATGTATATTTTCCACTTACATGTACTTTAAAATGTTTAAAAATTAATAATAGCTCTGTACATTGAGGTTCTCTTGGGTTTCTAGCATTTCTTAGCTATTGAGTATATAGAGTAAAGGTATGCTTAAGAAGTATATAACATAGTCTTGGTTCATTAAGAATCTCTAATCCAATTCAGAAGGTAAGTCTAACAAAATAAAAGAGTAAGAAAATACAAGGCACTATAAAGTGTTTAAAACTATATAAAAAATAGGGGCACCTGGGTGGCTCCGTCTGTTAGGTATCTGACTCTTGGTTTCAGTTCAGGTTATGATAATGGGATCATTGGAACAAGCCCCATATTGTGTTCTGCATGGAGTGCAGAGTCTGCTTGGGATTCTCTCTCCTTTTATCCCTCTCCTCCCTGGCCTCTCTCTCTTTTCTCTCTCTCTCTCTCTCTAAAATAAATAAATCAATCCACCCCCCCCAAAATAAACCTATGTAAAAATAATTTGAAGTGCTTGTATTATATTAATTTTTTAAAAGATTTTAAAATCTGAGCCACCCAGGCACCCATGGATAATCTCTAAGATTTTTAATAATTGTATTGTACTCTCTTCCATGGACCTAAAAAAACACCATTAGGGGCACCTGGGTAGTTCATTCTGTTAAGCGTCTGCCTTCCACTCAGGTCATGATCCTAGGGTCTTGGGATCCAGCCTGCATCAGGCTGCCTTCTCAGCAGAGAGTCTGCTTCTCCCCTCCCTCTGCCCCTCCCCCTACTCATGCGCTCTCTTGCTCGCTCTCTCTCGCTCTCTCAAATAAATAAATAAAATGTTTTTAAAAATGTGTATTATATTTATGCATAGTAAATTCCATGATGAATAAAAACAGAGCCTTCCATTTATTTGTCAAAATTGATGGAGTATATAAAAAGACTAAGAGATTTAAAAAACACAACAATATTTTGGCAGATAATCATGGTGATTAATCATGTATACATTGGGGTGCCTGGGTGGCTCAGTGGGTTGGGCCTCTGCCTTCAGTTCAGGTCATGATCTCAGGGTCCTGAGATCGAGCCCCGTATGGGGGGAGGTCTCTGCTCAGTGGGGAGCATGCTTCCCTCTCTCTGCCTACTTGTGATCTCTGTCAAGTAAATAAACTCTTTTAAAAAATCATGTATACATCAAATAACATTAAAAGATTGATGGTCACATGTGATAGCCACTGCGTGATCTCAAAGTCATAGCTTCCTTAGTTCCTGAATGTTTCATTTAATGAAAAAATTCAAATGTTTGATAAGTGTATTTAAAAGATGAAATTAATGACACTGTAATGGATATATCTAAGACATGGGTTCTTGAGGATATAATAGATTCCTCTGGGACCTCTCACATTACCTTTACCTTTCTCTCTCATTTGATCAGTAAAGTAGTACATATTCCCATTGAATGACTTGTCTGAAACATATAAGGTTAAACAAGATGGTTATCACTGATAATTCATTTCCTGGTCCCATGACAACTCATTTCATGTTCAGCGCTGGATATAGGATTTTTAATTAAGCAAACTTTCCTTCATTGACTTTCAACTTCTTCCACTATCTTTCCTTTTCCATTCTGAGTTTGTGATATAGCATCTCAACAAATTTAGTCCTTTGATATTAGCCTCTTTAGATCTCCTTTTTATTCATCTGTGTGAACCAGATTAATGCACATGTGCCATGACGACTGCTCTGTGATCTGCAGCCTTCTTGAGCACATCACCTCCCTACATTCTTTCCCTTTGTTTAACCATACCCTTAAGTACACCCTCTAGGCAAGATGTCTTTGGTCTGCTCTGGAAATATGACTATGACACACACTTATTCTTTTAAAAAAATTTTTTTTCTTAGTTTAAATTTGAGGTTGTTAACATACGGTGCAATATTTATTTCTGGAGAACTCAGTGATTCATTACTTATGCACAACACCCAGTGCTGTTCATAACAGGTGCCCTCCTAATACCTATCACCCATCTAGCCCATCCATCAACCCTCAGTTTTCTCTTTATTGTTAAAAATCTCTTATGAGGGACACCTGGGTGGCTCAGTTGGTTAAGCGGCTGCCTTCGGCTCAGGTCATGATCCCAGCGTCCTGGGATCGAGTCCCACATCGGGCTCCTTGCTCGGCGGGGAGCCTGCTTCTCCCTCTGCCTCTGCCTGCCTCTTTGCCTGCCTCTCTGTCTGCCTGTGCTTGCTCCCTCTCTCTCTCTCTCTCTCTGACAAATAGATAAATAAAATCTTAAAAAAAAAAAACTCTTATGACTTATTTCTTTCTCCCAGTTTTCCTTCTTAAATTCCACATATGAGTGAGATCATATGATATTTACTTTTCTCTGACTTATTTCACTTAAGATTATACTCTTTAGCTCCATCCATATTGTTGCAAATGGCAAGATTTCATTCTTTTTGATACTGAGATATATATATCACATCTTCTTTATCTGTTCATCTTTCCACGGATATTGGACATTTGGGCTCTCTCCATAGTTTGACTATTGTTGATAATGCTGCCATAAATGCTGGTATAAACATGCTGGTGAATGTATTCCTTCCAATCTGTATTTTTGTATCCTTTGGATAAGCACCTAGTAGTGCAATTACTGGATCATAGTGTAGTTCTATTTTTAACATTTTGAGGAACCTCCATACTATTCTCCAGAGTGGCTGCACAAGTTTGCATTCCCACCAATGGTGTGAGATGATTAGCCTTTCTCTGAATCCTTGCCAACACCTGTTGTTTCTTATGCTGTTCATTTTAGCCATCTGACAGGTGTGAATGGTATCTCATCATGGTTATTTTTTAAGATTTTATTTATTTGTCAGAGAGAGAGAGAAAGAGGAGATACTGAGCACAAGCAGGGGGAGCGGCAGGCAGAGGGAGAAGCAGACTCTCCGCTGAGCAGAGATTTCCCCCCCACCTCTCCCGCCGGCCCAATGCAGGACTCCAACCCAGGACCCTGGGATCATGACCTCAACCGAAGGCAGAAACTTAACCAACCAAGCCACCCAGGCATCCTTCAATATGGTTTTGATTTGTATTTCCCTGAGTGATCTTGAACATCTGTTCATGTGTTTGTTAGCCATGAGGATGTCTTTTTTGGAAAAGTGTCTATTCATGTCTTCTGCCCCTTAACTGGGTTAGCTGATTTGGGGGGTGTTAAGTTTTTTTTGTTTTGTTTTGTTTTGTTTTTTAAGATTTTACTTATTTACTTGACAGACAGAGATCACAAGTAGGCAGAGAGGCAGACAGAGAGAAAGGCAGAAGCAGGCTGTCTGCAGAGCCGAGAGCCCAATGCGGGGCTCGATGCCAGGACCCTGGGATCATGACCCAAGCCGAAGGCAGCGGCCCTAACCCACTGAGCCACCCAGGTGCCCCGGGGGGTGTTAAGTTTGATAAGTTGTTTGTGGATTTTTGATACTAACCCTCTATCAGATATGTCATTTATCAGCCCATTCTGTAGGCTGCCTTTTACTTTTGTTGATTATTTCCCTTGCTGTGCAGAAGATTTTATCCTGATGAAGTCCCAAGGGCTCATTTTTGCTTTGTTTCCCTTGCCTGTAATGATGTGTCTAGTAAGAAGTTGCTGTGGTTGAAGTCAAAGAGGTTTCTCCTAGGACACAGACATTCTTAAACATTCTCCTCTTGGGTGGTCCCCTAGGAGTACTCCCAGCCTCTAGGTCTACAAAAGCAAGTCTTTTTTTTTTTTTTTTTATTAAAGACTTTATTTATTTATTTGACAGATAGAGAGATCACAAGTAGGCACAGAGAGAGAGGAGGAAGCAGGCTCCCTGCTGAGCAGAGAGCCCAATGTGGGACTCGATCCCAGGACCCTGAGATCATGACCTGAGCTGAAGGCAGTGGCTTAACCCACTGAGCCACCCAGGCGCCCTACAAAAGCAAGTCTTAAGGAAGGTGGGGTTGCAGAGATCTACTCATCTTTCATGACCCAAGACACACTTCAGTCCATAAGCCCCCTTAATAAAACCATTTCTTGTTAAGCTGGAGTTGGTCTTTTTCTTTGGTTTTATGGTTCCTTTGGCCTTTAGAGGTTGTTTTCATGTACCTCCCTTTCACAAACATCACCCTTGCCCAAAAGCCACCTGGTAAGTTATATGCTTATCCATTTGTAACAACTATGATTTTTATTGTCTTTTTCAGAGAGCCTGTAGTATAATAAGAGCCTTCTGGAGGTAGTAGTTCTTTTAGTCACTTAATGTGCTTCCTTTAATACAAAGAATCCCAGTTTATGAGAGATGCATTATAAAAAGAAAATGAAATTGTAATTACTGTGATAGATGGATTATCCCAACATAAGAAATAACTGGTGTAAAATTTTAGGACGATAAATCCTACAAATTAAACTAAATGGTTAGACCATTGACTTATTCTGAAGGTTTCTTCCCATCATGCTTTCCCCACTATATTTCTAGGCTGCACATTATAGCTGGAGACTTTCAGATGTTGCCTCCTAACTCCCCATCACCAGCACCTGGCACTAAGTCCCCCAGACTCAATCTCTCTTATACCAATCATATTCCTGTCTTCGTGATCACTGCCCTTGTTCAGAGCTTCTCCCTACTTTTGACTGAATATGTGAGTAGCCTTTCAGCTGGCCTTTCTGTAAAAAGTACAAATCTCTTCTTTCTACAACCACCAGAAGAAAAGTAATGGATATTCTTTACTAGGCACTTACTTTGTGCCAGATTGAAAAGTCTTATTTTAAAATCTTATTTATATGTCATAAAATTATGTGAAAAAGCAGACATCATTATCTATTAAGTTTGTCCCATAACAGACCTTGAAGACAGAAACCGTATTTGTCTTACTGAAGGAAGGGCAAATATGCACACAGTTGTGCATACATGTAAATATGCATATATAAATACCCTTATTTCTGACACATGATTGGTGAAAACAAATTAAACAATATAGAGACAATGAAAATGCCCTCTTTATTCTACTCTGAAGAAATAATCACTCCTAATAGCACTATATTTATGCTCCCAAATACTTACATATCTAATTTAATTTGTATTACAGTTTACATTCTTTTTGCACTCTATTTTTTCACTATATAGTGTGAACAAAGTTTTCTATGAATACATAAATTCAGTTTTTATTCTTATAAATGACACATGGCAGTCCATAGTATGGGTGTAACATAGATAACACAATTCTTTACTGAGGGAAATTTCTGTTGTTCCCCATTTTTTAGATATAAGTAGCACCATAATGAATGTATTTAAGCATATGTATTTTCACACTTACCTCTGCAGTGACAATGGAATTGCAAAAATAAATGGTATGTGCATATAAAATACCATTAAATATTTTTAAATGCTAAAATTATACTAATTTGCACACTCTATGCAATTGCCTGTATTCTCATATCCTCACCAGTATTGGAAATTATTTGTTGTAATCTTTCAAAATTGAAAATATGTTTTTAAAATTGTGTTTCAAGGATATTTTATAATTTTTCATGTTTCATCTTTTATAAGTTAATTGGTTATTTTAATTATTTTAATTTTATTAAATTAATTACTTTATTATTTTTATTTTATTTTATTTATTTTAATTTATTATTTATTTAATTTAAATTTATTTAATTTTTAATTTAAAATAAATTAAGTTGCTTAATTTATTTTAATTAGTTTAATTTAATTTATTATTGAATTAATTATTATTATTAGTTATTTTATCCATCAAGAGTGTTGCTTTTTCCTAACTGATTTATAGCTAGTAATTTGTTGTTGATTTTATATTGAAGATATATGTACCTTTTCTGTTTTATACGCCAGTAATCTTTAAACTGTCTTTATTATTTTAAGATTTTGTTTATATGTTTGACAGAGAGTGCTCACAAGCAGGGGAAGTGGGCAAGGGAAAAGGGAGCAGGGAACCTTATACTCAGCTGCACCCCAGGTCCCTGGGATCATGACCTGAGCCAACAGCAGACAATTAACCGAGTCACCCAATCTCCCCTGAACTATCTTAACAAACTCTTCTAATACAATTGCATAGAAGTTTATTGCTCACATAATCAATGTGTCAAATTTTTGCCTTATGGTTGGTATGGTTCCTTAAATATTTAAATGTGCTCATACAATGAAAACATATATATGTTAAAAGTCTATATGATCATATTAGTTTAGAGGATTAATGTGTGCACAACAGAGAATAGAATATAGTTATTCAGAGTGTGGGTCCTAAAGTAGACCACCTTGTTTAAATCCTAGTTCTGCTATTTGAAATTGTATGATCTTGGCAAATTACGTTAGGTCCACTATGCTCCATTTTCTCTTCTACAAATCAAGGATGATAAAAATGATAATACTTATAGGAAACACTGAATGGAAATTATAAATTCCCACTATAAATTCTTAATAACTATGAGCTTATATTGTTATTATGCCAAATCCATATGGTAATATAGAGGAGTGTGGAGAGCAAGATGGAGCCTCTCATGTCAAGCAAGGGGCTGTGTCAAGCAATGATGCAAGTAGTTAAGGTACTACATCTAGGAGATATGCCAGGACCAGCATTGGCTGACATCCCACAAATGGTAACAAGCAGAACCAGAAGAGGTCTGCTGGGCCCCCAAACCAATTAAATCTCTTTAAAAAGGGGAGAATTTTGGCAGCAAACTGTCAGACTCATCAGAGGTGACCTCTCTATGTCTAACCACTTTTAAAAGGCAGCCACCACCCAAGGCTCTGCCCACTTGCTCTCTGAATGGAACCAAGACCCTCCATTGCTTGACTATGATAAGTAGTAAGTGCAGAGAACTGACCCAGACCGGACCAAGGCCTTATCTCAACTGCATATCCACAAACTGACTTCAGGTTGGTTCATTAACTTCCTACACCCTTCTGTTGTTGTTGTTGTTGTTTTGTTTTGTTTGTTTGTTTGTTTTTAAGAGAGAGAGAGAAAGAGAAAGAGAGAAACAACAAGTGGGGTAGGGGACTACAGAGGAAGAGGGAAAATCCCAAATAGACTCCATGCTCAGTAAGGAGCCTGACACAGGACTCAATCTCACAACCCTGAAATCATGACCTGAGCTGGACACTCAACCAACTGAACCACCCAGGTGTTATCTTGTTTGTTGTGTGGCTTGTCTTATGTTCTGCTCTATGTGCTGTGTAAAAAGCCACATTAATCTCATGGTGAAATGTCATTGAGTTTGAAATCCTGAAACTGTTTTATAATTATGATTAACTTTGCTTTTTGACTGAATAAAGCTGACATATGTGTCACCTTCGTAGTATGCTCATGATAAGGAGCCAAATGCTTTGGACACTCTCAGAAATAGTACACATAACATGGTAACATCTCCTTTAAAAGCAGAGGAAATATATGTTGTTAAAATTCCCAAGAATAAGGGCATGTGGATGGCTCAGTCATTAAGCATCTGCCTTCAGCTCAGGTCATGATCCCAGAGTCCTAGGATTGAGCCCTGCATCAGGCTCCAGCCTGGCATAGGGCTCCCTGCTTGGCAGGAAGCCTTCCTCTCCCTCCCCCGCCCCGACTTGTGTTGACTCTCTCGCTGTGTCTTTCTCTGTCAAATAAATAAATAAAATCTTTTTAAAAATTCCCAAGACTCTATTTCGTAAATACAAAATTACCTGGAGAAACTGATAATCAATAACCTGTTTTCTCACTGGAGAGGGTAAAATCTGTAAATGTCCAATATGATTTTTACAACACATGACTTCTGTTTGCTTCTCTTAAGTTCTTTGGGACAGCCCAATATATTTATTTCACTGTGGCCTCAGATTACACACCAGAAGACAGACACAATGGAAGAGAGTTTTTCATTTGTTTTTGACTAAAGAATGGCTTAGCATGTGTTTTTGGAGACACAGAACAACACTAGTCCTGCCTGTTGTTACTAAAAATTTTTTAAAAAATACCAGTCCCTAATAGCAGACTCAACTCTTTGAAGACCTCCCTCTCAGGTATGTTAGATGTCATCTCACCAAAATTATGAGATTTTGATGAAAAATTAGTCTTGTTAATAAATCAGCTTGTTGGGAGCCTGGGTGGCTCAGTTGATTAAGCATCTGCCTTAGGCTAAGGTCATGATCTCAGGGTCCTGGGATGGAGTCCTGCATCTGGTTTCCTGCTCAGAGAGAAGTATCCTTCTCCCTCTCCCTCTACCTTTCCCCCTGATCATGGTCTCTGTTTCTTTCTCAAATAAATTTTTAAAAATCTATAAAAATAAATACAATAAATATAATAAAATAATAAAATAAATCAGCTTGTTCCCTAAACCTTTCTTGCTCTGAGAAATAGAAGTCTTTCACTAGAAGAAATGTGTATAACAGATGTTACTTGCCCAGCCTATTGATTTGTTTATTCATGTGAACAACTTGGTGTTCTGCCAAGTTTGCAAATATTGGCTTACAGTCAACTGGGAGTAGCCGATTTTATCATTCAGCAGTTGGCTGACTTCTGCTTACCCCTTCATGGTCAATTTTTTCTCAGAGTTAAGCTGAATGGCATATAATAAAATCTCTTTTCTTATTAACTTCTCTTAGTAAGTTACCTCATATCACAATGTATGGACTCACCCTCTAGCTGCTCCCTTCTTTCTCAAAAGATGTATTTCAGTTAGAAATTGTCAAATTTTATTTTCTGAGTATGAAGGTTACTGTTGTCTAGAAACACCAACAAAGAAAAATCATTAGAACTGTGCTTTGTAAATTCAATAGAATTCAGAAAGAATTTTTCTTTTTCCTCTTTCTTTCTATCTTTTTCCTTTTCTCTATCTTCCCCCTCCCCTATCCCCTAATCTGTCTCTCATCTAGCAGCTACTAGGTGTGTGGGCACCTACCTCGTTTCCAAATGCAGTGTTAAGGGTCAGAGACCCATGGTGAGTGCAGATGAATAGAGCTCACTTAGTCCTCACCATCTTCTACTTACTCAGATTTGGGAAAAATGGTTGAAAGCAGTAAACATCCAGCCTCAACACTATGTCACAAAGCAGATGCTCAAATCAAAGCATCAAAGCAGATGCTTAAATTCTTAAATTTAATTGCCAAATCAAATCTCTTTGATCTCTCTCATTCCTATTAAGGACTCCTAGATAAAATAGCTACTATTTTGCCAGTAATCTACCTGTCTATGATGGGCCAAGGACTTGGATTTCTGCTATATTCTCATTTAAAAGTAACAGTAATATATATAAAGGCCCATGGTGGCATTCGACTGCTTCTGTCACACTTCACAGAACTGATCACCACACTGGAGGTCAGCCTCCACTTTAACTGTTTCTACCCTGCTTGCTCTGTTTCCTCCTTAGTGAAATAGAGAACATGTCCAGCATGCAGCACTTGCAGAGTCGCTGTGATACCATAGTTTTAGGTTAAAATTCTTTAAACACCAAAGCACTATATAATGCAAGATTTATTTTTAGTGACAAGTGATGTAAAAAGGCTTGGAAATGTTTTACATTATTAAGTAACTGAAGTATTAATAAAGACTTTATTCTCTCTGTATCTCTTTCTTTAACAGCTTTGTGATATATACTGTGCACCTGTATTTCCTACATCTAAAATCTACATATTAACATCAGTAATAATAGTAAAAATACAACCTGTCCTGATGATCCTGGGAAAAAAACTGGGCGATCCAATTTAGTTTTCTTCGATCTCCACTCGGGTTTTAGGCTGCCAAAAAAGATGAGAACCACTTAAGCATTTGAAATGTTGCTGGTGAGCTTTTATTCCCAATGACAGAGAGGGAGGCGGAGATTAATTTGTGGGGCTTGGTTTTCTAGCGTCTGTGATGCAGTGGAGGATCAGAAATACATATACACACCTGCTGATGCATTTAGCCACAGAGTCATGCTCATTCATACAGGGATGTGAAAAGCCTCTGCTGTTAGTTTTCATTCCTTGGCTCATAATCAAATTCCTAAATTTGCCAATAGCCATCAGTGGGCTGGGGAGAGGGAGGGATAGGACATGAAGAGGAAATGAGGGAGAAGAGGTCTGGAGCAAAATATATGCTAGGAAGGGGAGGGTTCTTTATTTACTCACTGACGAATAAAAAAATGAGATTGACCTTGAAAAGAATAAACTTCCTGGGAGAGTGAGAGGAGAGAAGAAAAGGAGGGAAAAACCAGGAGGGCAGTGAGGACCCCAGATCAGTAGACATAGCTCAGTTCCCTGAGAAATGTCAAAGAAGGCTTTGTAGTACCTGGTTGTGTCCTAACAAGTCAATTGGAAAACACCTCCTACTTAAGATCTTTACTTTCAACTCTGAAGCCAACCTGAAAATCAAAAACAGATGACAGCTAAAGAAAGAATGTAGACATCACTCACCTTTGAATTATTATTTAAAAAAATCTCAGTTCTCTCTGCACCCAATCACATGCGTAACAGGATAGTGTGGTATTTCCATGGGACATTAACCTTTGACGCCAATGTAATTTAGATAAAAGAATATGAAAAACAAAACTCTAAAGGTTTGTAGAGCCCAAGAATCCTTCTCTTTTCTTCTTTTCAGGCCTCCGCACCTGCTCATCTTCAGCTGAGGAAATTTTCCCTTTCTCCCACCTCCCTAATCAATACCTCCAACTGTTAGCTCCAAACCTCATTAGTTCTTATTTGTCTCTTGATTATAATGAGAAGACACTTCCTTTAAAAGGTTTGTTATGATGCTTGCAGAACTGAGCAACCCTTTAAGTGACCTTCAAACCCTACACTACTCATTAATGCTTAACCCATTATGCTGTAATTAGAATTTACTTGTGCAGCTTTCTGGTAGTACATAACTTAGAGAGAGGGTTTTCACTCAGTGATTAGCATGCCGCTGGCATGAATGCATACTAACTGAATGAAAGTGGCCGGTGTGTTTGGGACAGCAGAAGTTAAAAAAAATAATAATAATTGTTAGTTATAGAAATTACTAATATCTAGCGCTGCCAAAAGTAAAAAAGAACAGTTGCATGGTTTTTGAGAAATGAGGCTTTTCACAATATAAAATGAAGGTACAACAGGAGTAACAGAGGCTTGAATATAGATTTTATATTATTTGGTTTTCTGTGGTTGGTCATTTATATATTTATATTTTTTAAGTTAAATAAAATGTGTGTTAAAAGCATTTGATCATTCAAAAATGTAATCATTAAATATACAAATTAAATACAGATGATAATTTTTAACACTGTTGCATAGCTTAACCTTCACTTATTATTTTTTAATAATAGGGATCTGGGGGCACCTGGGTGGTTCAGTCACTAAGCATCTGCCTTCGGCTCAGGTTATGAACCCAGGGTCCTGGTATCGAGCCCTACATCAGGCTCCCTGCTCAGCGGGAAACCTGCTTCTCCCTCTCCCACTCCCCCTGCTTGTGTTCCCTCTCTCACTGTGTCTCTCTCTGTCAAATAAATAAATAAAATCTTAAAAAATAATAATAACAAGGATCTGTGAGACTTACTTTATTGTTTATCAAAAATAATCTTTTTATTTATTTATTTATTTTTTTACTTTATTTAAGCTTTATTTAAACATATAATGTAACCCCACCACCCTCTCCCAACCCCTCTTCCTTCCACCCCCCTCAGTTTGTTCTATGACATTAAGAGTCTCTTTTGGTTTGTCTCCCTCCTGATCCCATCTTGTTTCATTTTTACTTTTCCTACCACCTTAACTCCCACCCCCGTTGCATCTCCACTTCCTCATATCAGGGCGATCATGTGATAGTTGTCTTTCTCCAGTTGACTTATTTCGCTAAGCATAATATGCTCTAGTTCCATCCATGTCGTCGCAAATGGTAAGATTTCATTTCTTTTGATGGCTGCAATTGCACTACTGGGTATTTATCCTAAAGATACAAACGTAGTGATCCAAAGGGGCATGTGTACCCGAATGTTTATAGCAGCAATGTCCACAATAGCCAAGTTATGGAAAGAACCTAGATGTCCATCAACAGATGAATGGATAAAGAAGATGTGGTATATATATACGATGGAATACTATGCAGCCATCAAAAGAAATGAGGAAGTGGAGATGCAAAAATAATCTTTTATCCAAAAATCAGGATACAAATACAAGCTAACTTGAGCAGGTTTAACCTTCAGGTCATCTCTCTTATCCTTCTCTTGTAGACAATTTGCCACAGGAACATTACAAATGCTTCAGAATCATGTGATGTTGGTAAACTCCAAAGGCAAAAATACATTCAGCCTTAGAAAATCTTATAAATGATGATTCACTTGCTGATCAAAATAAAACAATAGGCAAAATGGCCACCTTAACTAACCTTCCATCTTTCTCCAGGAGCAATGCGTAGAGAACTTACAGAGTGATTGGGTCCTTGGTATAAGCTTTCTTCCTTTGTACCCTCATGCTAGGAAAATAAAAACCCAGATAAGGACCTATTTTTTTTTAAATACTCATCTTGACTCGTAGAATTTGGGCAGAATTGCCACCATACTACTGTCATTCTCTAAAACACTGAAAATAAATGCGAGATGGGCATATCTGTGTGACGAAGTGTTCCCCAGGCAACAGTTACGTATTCCCTGTGTGTCACTGCTAAACTTTTTCTTCTCCTTCTGTATCACACAGTTATTTCTTTTGGGTCAAGTTTGAGGGTCCGTTTTATAAACGACAAGATTTCAGAATAAACTGTGAAAAGATAAGTGACTTTTTAAAAAACTATTATTGTTAATAGACTATTTTTTAGAATAATTTTTGGTTTACAAAGAAATTGAGAAGATAGTACAGAAAGGTTTGATAGCTCTTCTCCCCTGTATAGTTTCCCCTAGTTATTAACATCTTGGATTAATGCAGCACATTTGTTAGAGTTGATGAACCAATATTGATATACCAATATTAAATAAAATCCATAGTTTACATTAAGATTTCCTGTTTGTTCAGTAAAGTTCTATGGGTGTTGACAAATGCATAATGTCATGGGCCCACCATTACCATATCATTCGGAATAGATCCAATCCCCTACAAGTTCTTGGGTTCTACCAATCAATCCTGCCTCCCTTCCCCTGAACTTCTGACAACCACTGATCTTTTTACCGTCTCTGTAATTTTGCCTTTTCCAGAATGTCACAGAGTTGTAATCCGTCACATAGCCTTTTCAGGCTGGCTTCTTTGGCTTAGCAATATACATTCAAGGTTCTTCCGTGTCTTTTGGTGACTTGAGAGCTCATTTCTTTTTGTTGTTCAATATCATCCAATTGTCTGGATACCCCCCAGTTTGTTTATCCCTTCACCTATTGAAGGACAGCTTGACTGTTTCTAATTTTTGCGATTATGATCAAAGCTGCTACTAACATTAGTATGTAGGGTTTTATGTGGACAGAAGTTTTTATCTCACTTGGGTAAATACTTAGGAGTTCAATTGCTGGATTATATGGTAAGACTACGTTTAGTTTTGTAAGGAAATGCCAAAATGGCTGTAATGTTTCGCATTCCCACCAGCAGTGAATAGAAATTACTATTGATCCACATTGTCACCAGCATTAGTGTTCTCAGTTTAAGATATCGCATGCTGTAGTGTCACAGATCTCAGTTTTCTCTAATGTCCTTGATCTATCTCCTCTTTTGTCTTCCTTTCTCTCCATTTATGAGACAGAAAGGCCAGGAAGGCTATAGTTAAGTATTTCTCTTTTTCTGGGCTAGATAAGTCTCTGGTAATGACTTTTTCCATAGTGAGTAAGACTTTGTAGTGGAGAGTATGCTAGGTTTATTTTTAAATGGTTATCCCCAACCCCCTCCTTCTACCTGAAGCTCAAGGAGATTTTTCTCCATTCATTCTTCACCACCATAAGCTGGTGAAACTCCCAGAAGTAAAACTCAGGAAAACATGGAGCAGATTTAAGACTGAGCCTCCTGGAGTTTTTAAATCTTTTTTTTTTTTTTAAAGATTTTAATTATTTATTAGTTAGAGAGAGAGTGAGCACAGGCAGACAGAGGCAGAGGGAGAAGCAGGCTCCCTGCCGAGCAAGGAGCCCGATGTGGGACTCGAGCAAGGAGCCCGATGTGGGACTCGATCCCAGGACGCTGGGATCATGACCTGAGCCGAAGGCAGCCGCTTAACCAACTGAGCCACCCAGGTGTCCCTGGAGTTTTTAAATCTTAAACCCATCCACACTTAGCCTCCAGCATTTCACCAGTTTTCATTTAACTCTTCCTACCAGTTTAAGGTTCCACAGGCTTCTACTCTCACTGGCTCTCATTCTATGTATTGGAAGCTGCAGTCTGCCCTGTGACCCCCTTTCTCTGATAAGTCTAAGAATTCTTGATTTCTAGTTCCGTTTTTATCATTGTTGCAAGGATGGAGTGACTATTTAAAGTTCATTATGTGTCATAGCTGAAACCAGGAGCACCATTATTATGCTCTGATACATTGATGTAGCCTCACTTTTTAATATTCCATGCGCCTAAAAAAGTAAGTGACTACAATCTTCTCTCACTCAGGAAAAGTCCCTGGGAGTCTTATCACAAAAGAAAGACATAAACACTAACTTTTTAGTAGCATGTAATTGAGCATATGGGTACTTTGAAATGCCAGATAACTTAATGTTGGGAATTTTAAACCACTGAGCCACCCAGGCGCCCAGTGTTGGGAATTTTAAAATAATTTACAAAACTCAACATCTTCATGTAATCTTAGCAGAAGAAAATCTTAAATTCATATTTTGTCAATGTCAAATTTATTAGCTTATCTTTCATTGTCATTCCTATCAGGTACAGTTTTGCTATTCAATTGTTAGAGTTAGTTTGCTTTGCTTTAAAGATTTTATTTATTCATTTGAGAGAGAGACAGAGAGAACATGAGCAGGGGGAGTGGCAGAGGGCGAGGGAGAAGCAGACTCCCCACTGGAGCCTGACCCAGGACAGATGCAAGCCAATCCCAGGACCCCGAGATCACGATTTAATCCAAAGTCAGATGCTTAACCAACTGAGACACCCAGGTGCCCCTAGAGTTAATTTCAAAACTAAAAACAGGACTTTGGGCCTATAATTACATTGTTGATTCCAAATTAGACTTATCCAGTTTTTTAACAAATGTATACATTAAAAAAAATAATAAACTACGTGTAAAATAGGCTACAATTTGTATTCTTTTACTACCTGTACCATCACACAATTAGTGTTTTATTGCTGTATCTTAAAAAATGGCACTGATCATTTGGTAAAGACTTTTGAAAATCCTCACCACTTATTTTTTTGTGGGTCTATTTATTTTGTAGGGATTTCCTTCTCTTGAATTCAAGCAAGTATCAGCATGTGAGAAGATTGTGAAATCACATTTTTCTTTTATTTGATTTTGATTTCTTTGTTTTGATTCCTTTCCTCCTCAGTGAGTCTAATCCTCAAAGACGATACCAATACGTAGTTTTAAGTTCTTTTCATTTTAACCCTTTTCAAACTCTCCATTCCAAATCCTTGGCAAATTATAAAATATTTTGAAAAAATATTAATAGTATACTTATTTTGTAAGATTTTACTTATTTATTTGACAGAGAGAGACCCAGCGAGAGAGGGAACACAAGCAGGGGGAGAAGCAGGCTTCCCTCTGAGTGGGGAGCCTGATGGGGGGCTCAATCCCAGGACCCTGGGATCATGACCTGAGCCGAAGGCAGATGCTTAACAACTGAGCCACCCGGGTGCCCTAGTATACTTATTCTGTAATAATTCAACCTTGTTACTGATACCATGTTAACCTATAACTGGTTACTGGGCTCGTCTTTACTCATCCATCTGTGACAGCAACAATGATTGGAAGAGGAAAAAATAGAAATATACCTACTATGTGCCATGCAGTTTATGCATAGTTACCTGTGATCATCACATTTTATCATTTGGAGGTATGTCCTAGAACTGTATTCTGAGACTTTGTCAGCAGGTGGATACTGGAATGATGATATTGTGATACTGGAATCCAGCTCTAAGAAGAAGCTTCAGAGTAAAGGGAGAGAGAGAAGACAGAATAATTGTAAACTTTTCCAATAAGGTATATTCTTCATCTTTAAAATGATTTAGATTTGAATTAGATATCTTGATTAAAAATAAGCAATAATAATTACACAGCAGATAGGCAGAAGGTGCTAGGACGGTGGAATGGAGAGAGCATGGTGTAACAGGTAATAGGTATGTGTGTCAGGAGTCAGCGCTGGAGCGTGGAAGAATCTGTGGTATTCTAAGGGTCAGGCAGGACGCTGACAGCCTCCAGTCAGGTTGGGAAAGCGCTAAGCCCATGACAGAGGTGTTGCCACAAGCCTGGAGCTCAGGAGCAGGACTAATTCCAAGAAGACAGAAAAAAACACAAGTCTAATTCCTATCTGAGAGGAGATAAGGTGATCAGATGAAGATTCAGATGTGTGAAGAAAAAATGTGAGAAATCTGGGACACAAAGCAGGTTTGGGGTCATAAGAAAGTCCCTTACTTGTTAAACTGTTAAATCATAGTTAAATAACAATAATAATATCTAATGTTTCACAAGGGCTTATTGCTTCTCAGAAACTGCTAAGTACTATACATAGATTATCTCTTTTCATCCTCACAATAGCCTTACAAATTAGTACTATTATCCTCACTGTAAGACACAAAAATTAAGCCCAGTGAGGTAAGTTATGTTGCACAAATTTATAGCCACTAGGTGGCTGGCTTGGGTTTTGAACCTAAATCAATTAATCCAAGAACTCAATCGTGGACCCCTGTGCTAAAGGACTGTAGCAGTTAAGTATACTTCATCTCCCAGTACCATTCCTAGCTTTGTCCCTCCATTTCTCATTTCCTCCTCATTCCCAGTGGGATTGGCCTCAGGGCATAGGAGGATGCCACGTGGAAACCAGAAAGACCTGACTGGGATTTAGGGTGTCCTTACAGAACATCTTTCAGATTCCTGTTGCTGATCTCTGCGATGATACAGAAATCCTTTTGGGGGGTGGGAGTAGATTGCTTCTTAGACTTCTCCCAGTTGCTTAGTCTAGCCCAATAATTCTCAACCCTGGTGGCACCTGGTGACATTTAAAATATTGAACTTCTGCATCATGTCTCTTATCTTGTTCCAATTCCCTATAGTTCTATCTCTGAAGAAATCACCCAGTTAGACCTGAGTCAGTTTTGAAAGGGGCAAGACATAGCATCAGAATCATTCTCACCTACGTAAGTGCTTTTACTTCCATGTAGAGAGTCTTGGGCATAATTCCCATGTTTGAATTGCATCCCAACCCCCACCCCACCCTCTCAAGAATCTTTCTTAGATCCAACAAGACCAGGGGACTGATACTCCAGGGGCAAGTCCTGAAGATCTGAAGCTACGGAAATAGCTTACACTCATGCAGTTCCACAGCGCCTGTGGGTTTCTGTTCTGATCTCCACTCTGTAGTCAGCCCACTTTCTATTACTTCAGCCACTTCTTAGGAAAAGATTCCATTTTAAATCTCAATCCATTCTCTACTTCCTCAATTTCTTGTAGGTTATATAGTTTATATTCTTGAAAAGTCAGAGACAGGGGAGAAGGAAGAAAAATGGTGGTAGATTTGTAATGTTTATAAGAAGGTATTTCCCTCCCTACCTGTTATAAGTTGAATTGTGTCTCCCCAAAACAGATACTAAATTCTAACCCTAGGACTTCAGAATGTGACCTTAGGGTCATTACAGATGCAACTAGTCAAGATAATATCTTACTCTAGTGTAGGGGGGTTCCTAATCCAATATGATAATGTCCTTCTAAGAAGACAATGGTAAAGATATGAGGTGAAGACAGAGGTAGAGACTGGAGTTATGGGCTGCAAGCCAAGGAACACCAATGCTTGATAGATGCCACCAGAAGGAAGGAAGAAGCAAGGAAGGATTCTGTCCACAGTCTCAAAAGAAGCATGGTCTTGATGACATCTTGATTTTGGACTCTGAGCCTCCAGAACTGGGAGAGAATAAATTTCTGCTGTTTTAAACTTCTCAGTTTATAGTAGTTGGCTATGGCAGCCCAGGGAAATTAACGTCCTGCCCTTGCTACTTGCAGGTAGAATATAGTTCTTTACTCCGAGAATCTTTAAATTGACCATGTAACTTGCTTTGTTCAATTGAATATGAACAGACATGACAATAGGCTATGTCTGAACAAAAGCTTGGAATGTCTTTCTGTGTTTTGGTTGTTAGTCTTGCTCTAATCATCTACCATAGAGTATAATGTCCCAGATAATATTTCTTCCTTCACCTTCAGTTCCCCAGTGAGAAGATGGGTAAAATTCAGCAGAGCCCAGCTAAGCCATGATTGAGTGGCAATCCTCAAGCAGCATGATCAAGAAATTAATTTTTCGGGGCGCCTGGATAGTTCAGTGGGTTAAGCCTCTGTCTTCGGCTTGGGTCATGATCTCAGGGTCCTGGGATTGAGCCCCACATCAGGCTCTCTGCTCAGCAGGGAGCGTGCTTCCCCCCCTCTCTCTGCCTGCCTCTCTGCCTACTTTTGATCTCTCTCGTCAAATAAATAAATAAAATCTCAAAACAAAAGAAATTAATTTTTCTCATTGTAAGTCACTGATGTTTTGTAATTGTCTTTTCTTTCTAAAAATGCCAACTAAAATAGGAGTGCTTAAAAATAAAGTTAAATTTTTCCAAATAAACCTGATTAAATAAATAATGGTCATATCAACATAGGCCATGATGTATGTGCTGTAGATTAAGGGAAGAACACTGCATTTTAGCAAAATATTGTAGAGGACACTAAAGTAATCTAAGATTTATGTGCTTTTGCACAGATTTAAGAAAGAAAACTTACCTCTATAGTATATCAAAAGTTTCTTTTATCTAAAAATTGTAAGGTATATGTACTTAGAAGTATGGAGCTATAAAACGCTGTGAAAGTTCAGAGCTGATATTTTGAGGATTGGGCAACAGCAATTAATTCAATATTTAGAGCTAAGAATATGTGAATAAATATCAAGGTTAGATTAATATTAAAAAGCATTTACCCAGGCAGTGACAGAGAGAATGATCTTTCAGGACTGTAATATTGTGATGTCAAAAATAACTCCCCAAACCAAAAAAAAAAAAAAAAAAAAAAAAAATCTGGACTTAGTAAGAAGGGATTTTATTTGAAAGAATTATTGCAAGGTGCTAGGGAGCCTTGGTTGTGGGGGAGGGGGTGTCTATTACATTCTGACTATGAGATTAGCAAGCATTCTAAGAGTTAAGCAAGATAAATACTGTATGATCTGACTTATATGTGGAATTGAAAAGTCAAACTCATAGAAAGCAGAGAGAATGGTGGTAACCAGAGGGCTGGAAGTTAGGGGACCCTGGGGAGACATTGGTCAAAGGGTACAAACCTCCAGTTTATAAAATGAATAAATTCTGGGGATCTAATGTACAAGATGGTGACTATAGTAACTAGCCCTGTATTGTATATTTGAAATTTGCTAAAAGAGTAGATCTTCAGTGTTCTCACCACACACACACAAAGGGGGGGGTAACTATGTGAGTTCATCAGCTTGATTATGGTAATCATGTCACAGTGTATACTTCAATCATCACATTGCGTACCTTAAACATACACAATTTGTGTTTGTCAGCTATGCCTCATTAAAGCTGAGAATGGGGGAGGGGGAAGTTACACAAAAGGGATTTTCTTTCATACAAAGTCAACAAGGCTAGAAAGACCCATGCATGGAGTAGTTGAGTGAGAGGGTGGCATTGAGGGAAGAGCCAATAAGAGAATCTTTATCCTGAAGCCAGTCTATCTATTCTCAGAATGGGCTATTAAGGGAGAGGTTGTTAATTGATTCAAGCTGAAGGTAAGGGAAAGTTCAGACTCCTAAGGGGAAGGAGGAAATGGTTTTGTTTTGTTTTTGTTTTTTTAACTTACTATTGCCAATTTATTTCAAAGGATATTTTAAAGGATACAAATGAACAGCCAGATGAAGAGATATACAGGGTGAGGTCTGGAAGGGCCTTGAGCACAGGAGCTTCTGTCCCCATGGATTTGAGGTGTGCCCCCCTCCCAGTAGGTGAATGTGTTTACAACCATGAAGTTCTTGACCCCGTACTTTGGCATTTTTCTGGAGGCTTCATCACTAAGCTGTGATCAATTATTAACTCAATTGCCTGTCCTGCTCTCCCTTCTAGCAGATAGGGGATGGAGCTGAAAGATCCAAGCTTCTAATCATGGCTTGGTCTTTCTGGTAAATAGCCCCCCATCCACGAGCCATCCAGGACCCAGCCAGAGTTGCCTCATTAGAAACAACATGCTTCAATCGCCCGGGAAATTCCAATGGATTTAGTTGATGTATGTTGGATGCTTCTATCACTCAGAAAATGATAAGGTTTTAAGAGTCCTATGCCAGGAACCAGGAACAGAAACCAATATATATTTTCTATTATTTCATAATGGAAGGAGGGAATCATAACCAAAGTTTAATTAACAAATATTTTGTTCCCTTTGATCAATGGGACACCATTTACATGGCAAAGAATAGGAAACTAGAATGTCTGTGTCTTGGTTTGTCTGTAAACAAAGGGCCATCCCTGAGTCTTAATCTGAGTCCTATGGGGAAGGGTGTTTCTTTGCAGTAAACCCTCTTCTGGAACACAAAATGGTGAAGGAATTCCTTCAACCTCCCCTTTTTCCCAGGGACGTGGTGTTCAGGTAAAATTCAATATCATCAGCAATGTCACAAAATTGTAAATACACTGAGATAAGGAATAAAATGTTCAAGAGGTCACAGTGCCCTCCATGGTATACTGTATAACACAGGATAGTGAATAAGAACAGACCTGATAATGAGGCTGCCTGCCCTACTTGCTATGAACTGAGCTATCCAGGTAATTACTTTAACCAGTATTTCTTAATATAAAATATTACAACATTTACCTCCCCTACTAAGTAGAAAGGGGTAATTATTATTAAAAATTTCTGTAAACTGAAAAACATCACGCATGTTATTTTAATATGTGTAAGATGAACATTGGCTGTAGAGATACAAGGGGACAAGAAGAGCCCCGTGTTCTCTCTTTACTAGTTAGTCAGAACACATTGCTTCCTCTGCCTTATGCTTGCCTCCACATCTTGCTCAAATAGAAAAGAAATTAAATTTAACTTGCCAGAAGTAGTAATTTTGAAATCTCTGCTGTCTAGTACTTATCAAAAGCCTGGTTATGATAAGCAATATTTATGGAGAGTTGTTGAAGGGAGTGGGTTCTATCTGTTCCTCTGGATATTTAAAATGTTACCCTTGGATAAGGCCAGGCCATCAAAGAGCTATGTACTTAAACTGAATTATTTTAGATTGAATGCTTTATGAGCTGCCTTAGGAAAAATTGTCAAGTGTATGAGTTTGTGTCTTCCTGTGTAAAATTATAGAATCTTTCAATTACACAAGTCTTCATTTGCATCCTTTTGTAGGCTTCATGGTTTTGGTTTTTGTTGTTGTTGTTATTGTTGTTTTTAGTCTTACATGATTCCAGCAGTATGAGTAGGCATATTTCTTCTTGGTTATTCCCGTTATTATTATTGCTATGTGAACAGCTGGTTTAATTAATTGTCTCTTCTAGCAGGTGATTCCATGATTATTTGCAAGTTCTTGCACTGATAGTTGCATTTTGGAGCCAGCCTTTCATCTTAGAAGGTAGAACATTGGTGGTGGTTACTAAGCCATCACCAGTGAACAGTCTCCTTGCCCTTCTATCTGCTTCCTCACTGTCATATTTGGCTAATCTTAGTTCAAACAAACAAGTTGACACCAAATGTCATAAGCATTTCACCCTCGTTTATATTTTAATTTAAAAAGACATGCAGGGGCACCTGGGTGGCTCAGTGGGTTAAGCCTCTGCCTTCAGCTCAGGTCATGATCTCAGGGTCCTGGGATCAAGCCCCACATTGGGCTCTCTGCTCAGCGGGGAGCATTCTTCCCTTTCTCTCTCTCTCTCTCTGCCTGCCTCTCTGCCTACGTGTGATCTCTCTCTCTTTCTGTCAAATAAATAAATAAAATCTTAAAAAAAAAGACATGCATGATCACTGTATTAAAAAAATACAAACCAAAAACATTTTAATAGATGAAATGAAAACATTCCTTATACTTCCTAGAAACAGTCCTTTATTAATTAATTTTTATTATTCTGTGATATATATTGTAGAAAAAGAAGGCATGTAAATAAATAAATATGAAGTCTTTTATACTTTCAGTATTTAGGATTTTGCTTAAGTCTCACTATCCAAGGAGGTTTGAACAAGATTGTTGTAAGGTCAAAACAAAAAGAAAAGGTCACTGGTTAATTATATAAATATCAACTCTATGAGAGTAAAAACTATATCTTTTCATTATTTGATTTTTGTTTATCCATGTAGTACATTTCTATATAAATAGAAGTAGAAGGGATACCTGGCTTGCTCAGTTGATAAACTGAGATGACTCTTGATCTCCAGGTTGTGAGTTCAAGCCCCATGTTGGGCATGGGTCTACTGAAAGAAAGGAAGGAAGAAAGAAAGGAAAGAAGAAGGAAAGAAAGGAAGAAAGAAAGAGGGAAAGAATTTACTGTCGAAAACTTTGTACCACCTGACCAACCCCAGATTTTTCTGAGGCTTTAGGCTACGCTAGTTTTAAAGAAAAAAATTATTCATAAAACTTGTTAAAGACTGTAAGGCAAATGCAGATGATTGCGGTGGGTACAGGGATTAGTGCAATGAGGATTTTCAGTAGGGGAGAGAGCCCCCTTGCTATACAGCAAGGCAAGATGGGGATTTATAAGGTGCATACTATGTGGGAAGGGGTCAATGGATGGAAAATTACTAAGACAGTAGGATGTCATTCTTTGCTAAACTAACTGAACAAGAATCATGCTGTAGGTACCCAAAGTTACCAGGTGTTACCCTGGGGATAGTCGGGGGTGAGGAATTTGGTCAAATATTGAGGGCGATCAGATATTACTAAACTGATTTGGCAGGATTCCTGTCAATACTAGACTCCACAAGCACTGAGATGAAGCTCAAGACCAGGTCTCACTGAGCAGGGGGCTCCGAGGAGCCTGAAGAAAGTTTGGTCCAGGAGAGCAGCTTTGTCACTCTGACAGGATAGGATCATGCTACTCTCAAGTCACACAGAGCATCTGTGACGATCGACAAGGGAACATTTATTTGCTTTTGAATTTCGGGCTTGGAGCACAATAAAAACCAAAAATGGTCAGAAAGTTTAAAGGCAGTCAATTCAATTAATTTTCTGTTTGTTTGTTTGTTTGTTTTTTAAGTTGTGTTGAAAGCAAATGAATTTAAGGCTTATATTTTTTATGCAATTCAAGTAATTATTTAAAAATTAATCCAAGGAACAATTTCTTAGCATCAACTAAGTACTGGACATCATGTTGGTCACTGGACACACATAGTTTGGTCAGTAGTAGATGTTACCTTTAAGAAGATCACACTATAATAAAACACTATCAAAAAGGGTCATTTATCTTAACAGTAAAGTACAAAGGAAGTACAGAGAAGAAGAGTAAATGTCTTCACTCTCCTCATCCTTGATAAAAGATTTTCATCAACAATGTCTAGTTTTTTTTAATTTTTTTTTAAAATTTATTTATTTATTTATTTGACAGAGATCACAAGTAGGCAGAGAGGCAGGCAGAGAGAGAGCGAGGAGGAAGCAGGCTCCCCGCTGAGCAGAGAGCCGGATGTGGGGCTCGATCCCAGGACGCTGAGATCATGACCTGAGCTGAAGGCAGAGGCTCAACCCACTGAGCCACCCAGGCGCCCCAACAATGTCTAGTTTTTGAACCAAATCTGCTACAGCTTGGTAGAGGAGAAGAGGGTTTTAATTATTTTTTCTTGTTTTAGGTTATTCCGTATGTTGAAAAGGAGGTACAGGTTCAGAACAGAGTCACCTCTACTAAATACCACCTCAGCAAACTGAGGACTTGCTACTTAAGCTAATTGCATTTTCAACCCCACCCAGCCAGGAATGTAAAATTTTAACCAGTCAACCTGAAATTACCTTGTTAGCACTAGTGAGGTTACTCACTCCAGAGGTCCTCCATTCTGCTTGGGAAGGCAACCTTTCATGAAACAATGCATTTTTTGCAACTAATTTCCTTTTTCTGCCCCCTTTCCACCCTTGAAAGTCTTTCCTTTTCTACAGCTTAGTTTTTCTATAGTTCATTGTTAGACAGGATGTTGCTAGATTCATGAATTGCTGAATAAAGTCAATTTCATTGTCAAATTTAATCAGTTAAATTTTTGCTTTTTAACACTCGGAAAATTTTTTTTCCTTTTATTCACTGTGTTCCTGCAGCCTTTTCCATTAACCTCAAAAGTGTGTTTATCCATAAGAAACTACTTCTTCCATAATCCTTATAACTGAAATCCTTATAACAGAAATCCTTATAACTGAAAAAACCCTTTTTCAAAAAAGGATAGCCCTAAAACCCAAACACCCCACCTTCCCCCAGTTTAGAAATATTACCACTATTGGAGATTCCCCACCTAAAACCCTTTTCCCCCACAGGTAGGATACTGCCCACAACCACCTGCTAGTTTGTCCTACTCCAATAGACTACGCCTTAATTTATGAACACTCATCCAGGAGGACAAACTTGACCAAGGTTCAGTTCCCTTAATCCTGTGGTTATTCCCCCATTCCTCGTTGCCTCCCAGCCTGTTAGCACAGGAATTAATGTGGACGGAACGCGAAGGAGAGCCTTCATAAAACAGATGGTCTTTGAGCGGCTTCAAAGGGCAGCTCAGATCTCTTAAAAGGGCAAGAAGGAAAGGGAGAAATAGCATTCTAATGAGGGAGAAGAGCAGATCCAAGATACCTGATGACTTAGTACTTAAAAATAATGATGTGTGTCTATTGAAATAAATTTTCTCCAAATATTCTTGAGTGACAAAAACTGGGGGAAAAACAATTCATAGAGTGTATTCTCCTTAATGTAAAATAAAATATTACATATTTCTTAATATAGGTATATGTGTCTTACTGTATGCATACATTACAAGCAAATGTTTGCAAATTGATCTTCAAGAACCTCCAAAAAAAGTTGTGAAATTGGGTGGCATCAAATAGTGACTTTGCTTTATCTAGTCATTTGAATTCATATTTTGTCATAGAATAGAATTGTTTGTGTGGGTGTGTGTGTATTCGTGTAT
>ML101933.1:7710-48531 GCA_003697995.1 Taxidea taxus jeffersonii | reverse complement strand
TGGGTCTGGATAAGTGTCACACAGTGAATCTGAATCACTACAAAGGAGTTTAGGAACACCTCAATCTTCTACAAAGTGCCCCATTATCCCCTCTAGAGAGAGACATTCTCTTTAGGAGCTGGGGATGGCAGCAAATATTGTCTAGGAAAGAGAACAAAGTCTATCTTTGCTATCTGAAATGTAAATTAATCTAAGCCGATTGTTACTGATGCCTTGCAGATGAAGACATGCTCGAGATTCCTCCCAACAAAGCCAGCCTGATTCCCCCTGCTAGCCTTCTGGAAAATCTTCCCACTCCAGCAGCCATTCTGATCAATCTGGCCAATAAGAGTGGGACCAAATCTACTTGGTTTGTCTAATGCAGCTTTCAACTAAAGCACAATCAATAGGATTTCAAAATGTTGTAGAAATTCAGGGTAATAGATGTACTTTGCAGGAATAGAAAGAGAGCCCAACAATGTTTGTTGAATTGACTAGTATTTTACTTTATGAGAGAGAGGTATGCCTATTTTAAAATTGATTCTACTTATTTAAACATTAAGTTTTTATGAAACTGAACTTTGCCTATATTTCATAACTTTGTATGGATTATCTCAACCTACTTAGAGAGTGATTACTTATAATGAACTTTTTTACTCTGACTTTGAGGAAGGCAAGATCTAAAAATCAGTCTACATATCCATTCCACAAATGTTTATTAAGTGTTTACAATGTACTAAGTGCATTATATATCATGTGAATTCCTCAAAACCCTCACTTGCGATGTTTATATACAGACTTCAAGGCAATGGGGAAAGTAAAACAAGAGATGATAATACAAGACAATAGTGCCTCAAACTCCCCTCAGGTCTGCCCCTGTCCTAGTCTCCAGCACACTTGCCCCATCCCTTACCTGGAAGATGTTATTGTTGCCTACATCATTAGGCTTCACTACTTTTATTTACTGAAAATCATCATTGACTCAGCTTAGAAATCTTTTGAAAGTCTCTTCATCACTTTGAGAATAAAGTTAAAACTTTTTCACAGGACATAAGTCAAACCATTCAGCTTCTGCCCATCACCAACAGATCCAGCTTCAGCTCTCTCTGTGCATCTCTCCCTTCTGGAAATGCAATGTGATATGCCTCTGGGCTTTGCAAATACTTCCCCTCTGCCCACAATATCCCTGCTTCCTCCCTACAGGCTGGGGGGGGGTGTCTTTCTATCACCCTTTTAGTCATCTGGAACATCATTGCCCTTCACTCTTCCCAAGACCCTCTTAAAATTATGTTCTTTCATGCTTTTCATACTTTAAACTTGATTATAGATTGCACTTCTGCATATCAGGACTATTTTTCAGAAGTTTGTTTTCCTTCCTAGAATGTGAACTGATTGAAAGCAGGAACCATACTTTATCTATATCTGTATCTCAGCACCTAACACGGTACCTGGTACAGAATAGATAATCCATAAATATTTATTTAAAGAAGGAGTAAACACATAATAGAGTAAGAGGACTTCTTGCTTCTATCATAGCAGATGGCTTCCCAGGCTTTTCCTCAAGACAAATCTTCCCTTCTTCCATAGTCATGGGATTTTAATGAGACAAGAGTCCCCCCATGAAGAGTGAATGATCTGACTTGAGTCATCATTGAAGACTGAGTGAATGGATCTCCCTTGAACTGTACACATGGAGAGATCTGGGTGAGGGGAATATGAGCAGAAGAGACGGTGAAATGTGGACGTTGTCTCCAACTTAGAGACAAGCCATGTGCCTGAAATTCTGTCCCCTTCTCTTCATGCACCCTGGAACCCCCACATGGCAATGACTCAGATTTGGCAGGGTGCATCCCTGTGATCAGAGCAAAAGAGTAGACATCCATCCATGGGTTCATGGAGCTGAATCCAATGGGATAAGAAATGGAGAAATAAACCTCATTCATAAGACAGTGTATCTGAGGTTTCTCTGTCATTGTTGGGAGTCTGTTTCTCACTGGATACAGACAGAAGCAGTGTCCACGGTAGTCTAGACAAGTCTTTATCCAACTTCTGTTTGGATGCTTCCAACGATGTTTCTTACCTCACAAGGTAGCCTCTTCCATTGTTGGAAAATCCAAATCTTGAAAAGTGTTTCTTTATAGTTAAACCGAGCTTCCTTATAATGTCTGCTAATTGTTGCAGCTCTACAGTCTAGAGCAGCCTGGGTGTGCACACTTTCATTATGGGAAATAGTCTCTTGCCTACTCAATAGCCTACACTTGCCTAGTCTGTAGAGTTGGGGTACTCTGAGACACTTCCCCTATGATGCGTCTCCCAGATCATTGTTATGTTGCTCTCCAGGCTTTTCCAAGATTTTCAGTTTGTTAGTATCTATCATTAAAGGCTACAGTCTGGAACTGATATAAATACGGCCTGAGCCAGGCACAGGAGGGGATGGTACCATGCACACATACATGAGAGTTTGCAATTTTCCATTCCTTCAAGAAGAACTTCCAGAGTGCCTATTACATGCTCGGTGTTCCTTCTTGTACTGGAGATAAATAAGACAATTCCTGCTTTCTAAAGGCTCACAGACCACGCAGAGAGCAATTTGCCTTCAAAACCATTAGATGTGATTATTCTGTCTTGGATCCAGCAGAACACTGCTCAAGTGGGAAGCTTTGTCTGTCAGCAGATATCAACAAAGTTCAGCCTTAATGCCTAAATTTCTCCCAAACATATCCTTGCTCTGCAATGAGATTGATTTTTATTTCAAAGACCAAAGTTGGCAGGCTAGTTGTATTTTTTAAAAAACTCTTCTTTGCAAGTATATGATCATTAAAAATGTCCTAACATTACATCTGAGGGAATAAAGTCAGTTATGAGCACACTTACCTCTCACAGACATGTTTCTATAATTCTCTTTTCTGATGAAATCTCTATTCTCTCAAGGTGCATGTGTGTCTATGTGCTTGTGTATGTGTGTGTGTGTGTTATATATATATATATATATATATAAGGTTATCCAAGAATTTTGAGACAAATACTTCTGACAGTGACCAGGCAACTTTGGGCTACTATACTCTTGATATGCACAATTATGGTAGGAATATATGACATAATCTAGAACATGGAGTGTCATGCTTTTCCAGTCTTGATAGGTATCTTTTAAAAAATATTTTATCTATTTATTAGAGAGAGAGTGAGAGAGCATGCACACAAGCTAACAGGGCAGGGTTGGGGAAGGAGCAGAGGGAGAGGGACAAGGGGCAGGGCAGGGTGCAGAGGGAGAGGGGCACACAGACTCCCCGCTGAGCATGGAGCTCGATGAGGGGCTCGATCCCATGACCCTGAGATCATGACCCGAGCCAAAATCAAGAGTTTGATGCTTAACCCGCTGAGCCACCCAGGCGCCCCCTGTTAAATATCTTTCAAATAAGGCCTGTTTTTGTAATCAACGTAAATTCAGGGTAAAAGAAATAGTCATAGGTTATCCTCTTCTGCTTTCTAATCGTGCCATGTGTGGGCATGTGTTGGATTATACACCAATTCTATTTGTGAGAAACTTTATCTACATGTACTAGTGGCTGCCTCAGGAGATCTTCTGCTGGGTCACCTGGGACAAGTGCTGTTGTTGGCGCTGTTGGACATCGGTCACCACCAGTGAGGTGATCTGTTGAGTGAACAGTCACGTGAGCCATGGAGAGCACACAGTGCCCACTTAGCATTGGGTTATGTTCTAATGTCTTATCTAGAATCTCTTCCTTTTTATCTTGGTAGAAAGGAAAACTGTCAGACTGACTGAAGGTATGTTTATCCCACCATCATCTGGACCACAGCACAGAATTTTAATGACAGATATAACAAGTGCTCCTGTGGGAACAATGCCTAGAGCCCAGTAACAAGCAAGGACACCAGGTGAACCCTAGTGGCATTAGGGAACCTCTGGGAGCCCAGGAACCCACAGGAATGTCACTTCCCAGGTCTGCATAAAAAGAGGTCCCTATGAGCCTTATGCTTTTTACAAAATATTTTATTTATTTATTCACTTACTTGAGAAAGAGAGAGTGTGTGAGTGTGTGGGGAAGGGCAGAGGGCAAGGGGGACAGAGAGTCTGTAGCAGACTCCGTGCTGAGCTTGAGCCAGATGTAGGGCTCCATCTCATGACCCTGAGATCACGATCTGAACTGAAATCAAGAGTCGGATGCTTAAGCGGCTAAACCACCCAAGTCCCCCGAGAGCTATGCTTTTTTGAATTCTAGATTAAGTTTAACGCTGCAGAGATGCAAGACGCCTGGCTGTCTGTGCCCGGGAACAAGGGCAGGTTGTTAGTGAAGAGCTCCTGAGGGAACTGCACAGGGAGACAAGATAATGCTGGTGCAGGGTCTTCTGGCCTCTGACTTTAACTGCTCCAACACAGAGTGAATTGCCACAGCTTTCATTCTCCAAGGGAAATGTTCGAAATTCTGGTTACTGGGAGGAGGGCAAGCAAATGAGCATGAGGAGAAAGAAGGCTTTTCGAGAGGAAAAGCCTGAATTCCCAAACCCTTCCCTTATGATTCAGAGTTCTGGAAGACTGCAGAGTGGGCAGAATGGACCCATACAAGGACCAGAGTCAAGAAAATCTTCTCAAATTGAACCCCTATGGGATGGAAAGATACAGGGCCAGTGAGGAGATGGCCTATTTGGAGTCTGCCGTGGAAGGAGGATCCCTTTGGGACCCTGTTCGGGCATGCTGGGCCTCTCCCGTCACAGCCCCTCACCAGCTGGGCTTGGGGAAGGGGCTGCAGAAGAACACTGAAACAGCCTCAGGAGCTTCAGCTCACTGCCCACGGAAAGCAGCCTTGATGGGGCAGAGCGGTGACCTTGTGTGGGGCCCCCCTCTCCCAAACCAGGGAGAATGTCTTGCAGCCGATGACCAGCGAGCTGAATCACCACTTCTCTGCACCACGTATACTCCTGAGAAGCATCCATTTCTAGCGGGGCTGGGAATGTGCTCCAACCTCACCGTCACGCTGGAGTCCCCACTCCCTTTGGACAGGCACTGAAAGTACGCTTGGGTCCTGGTGAGATCGAGGGCCCCGGACGGGAAGCAGCATCCTCTGGATAATGGAGATGAGGGGATGGAGGGTGCATCGCTTTTGCTGCTCCCAGACTACCAAATGGTTCCTGCTGAGTGCACATCTCAAACTTACTTCCAATCAGTACCCATACAAGTTCCTGAGCCCCTTTTCATCTTTGTAGAACCTGTTTAACAAATCAGTCCACAAGAAGTAGGTAAAACAAAACAAAACACATTATGGTCAGATAAATGAAATGACTGTTCTTCCCACTGGGCTGCCTGCTAATTTTGGCACCATCCAGTAGAGGCTAAGAGGCAGACAGAGCCAATGCAGATATCCAGATATGCTTTGCTTGGCTTAAGTGAAATATTGCTTGCATGTAAATTGAGTTTTTAAAGATAAAGATCATTACCGTTTGGTTAGAATCATTTATTTGTGTTTCTGACTGAGCTTCAATTAGCAGGATTTATTAACAATTTTTTTTGCACCCCTGATCGTTCAAGTACAAAAGACTTGTGGAACTCCTCAGTGCACCGACAGATCCCTTATCTTACTCACCTGAGAAATGAGGGACTGCACTTCAATATGGAAAATGACTTCCACTGTTGTGTTTCTTAAGATGCTCATATCATGTGTTCTATTAAAAATTACTTTAGTTATTATTATTATTATATATATAATATATATATTATTATATATTATTATTAGTTATTATTAATATATAGAAACCTTGGAAAATATTGGAGGATAGTCCCCGATATCCTCTCCTCGAACACAACCAATGCTTTGGTTTCTGAGCATTATTTCACTTTTCTTCTTCTTCATAAACTCATCTTTTACAAAGTTGACCAAATTATATAAAAGCAGATTTGAGTTGTGATTTTTCACTTGGCGTGGTTTCTGTTCAACCATGCCTTGATTTATGAGCCATGGAGACAGACTAAACCTGTTCAGAAGAAGGGAATGAGATCATAAGATCAGGACCCCGAGCTCATGGGCGGAGAGGCTGTCCAAGCTCACCACTCCACCAAGTTGTCAGGGGCTCAGCCTCCCTTCTCTTGGCTTCTGCTGCTTCCCCCCCACTCCCCTTCCCCCTCAGCGTCTTTACTCACCATCTCCACACCTACTGATTTCAAATGTAGATAACACTCCCACAAAAGCTTACTTTGCTTCATTAGCCTATCCCCTTTCCCCATTGTATATTTAAAATGTTTCAGGGGTGCCTGGGTGGCTCAGTGGGTTAAAGCCTCTGCCTTCAGCTCAGGTCATGATCCCAGGGTCCTGGGATCGAGCGCCGCATCAGGCTCTCTGCTCCACAGGAAGCCTGCTTCTCTTCCTCTCTCTCTCTCTCTGCCTGTCTCTCTGCCTACTTGTGATCTCTGTCTGTTAAATAAATAAATAAATAAATAATCTTTTAAAAAAATAAAATGTTTCAGATTTTCTTAAAGCAAGATTTACTTCATTCTCTCTGTCTCTCATGTGTATGTATGATATATTCATTATGTACATATGTATGAGAGATTTGTACATATAAATATCTAGATATCTCTCTATATGATCCCTCTATATCTTTAGATGTAGACCCATCCATAATAGATACATAATAGATATATAACAAATATGTCCATCTTCAACTATGCAGCTAGATGTATCTCTGTAGATAGGGATATGTAGAGATCTTGCTACATATAGGCAGATACATCTAGCTAATATATCTGTGTATCTATATACCAATCACATATGGTTACATATTTATTACGCACATGATCTATACCTAACATGAATGGACACAATTTTGTCTACATCATCAGTAAATCTAATGCAGTAAGTGACGTTGTAATGGATCTTGGTTATAAGAGAAAGCCGAGGGGCCCAATATTTGCAAAATATTGCAAAGCCAATTATTTCTGTATATCAAGTTCATGCATTATACTACATAAATTCCAGACCTACAGGTGCCATCAGCTCAAGTCAAGACTGGGTTTGCCACCAGAATAGCATGACAACCCTCCAGCCTTGGATTCATGGAGAAGGGGCACCGGAAAGACAGGGCAGGGGTTGGGAGGGAGGGTCCCAGGTTAACACGCAGTAGGAGTCAGATCCCAGTTACATGCCCCTTGTATAAGGGTGGAAAATTATTTAATGTCTCTGAAACTTGGTTTCAGTGTTTATAAAGTTAAAAAAAAGACTATATGGCATCAAACACATGGAGTTTATAAAATTCACTCCAGCCTATTTCCTAGAAACAGTGTGAGATCTCTTCCTAGTGCATTCTAATTCATACCAAATGTTTTATATTAACCAAATAGATTTTTAAAGCATCACCTTTTTAGTCTTCATCTTTGTATTTTTTTTCTTGGTCATTTGACTATTTTATTTTACCTTTTTAACATCTTAATTTTATTTTTAAAGCAAGAATATATGGACAGTATTTAGTATAATGTCGGGCATATAGGAAGTGCTTAATTTTAATTTTAATTTTCCACACCTTTAACAATTTAACACAACATAAACAAGCATTCAATGATGATAAGATCTTCCAGAAAGAAAACATACCATGCGAGTGAAGGCATCATCTAGCATGTTCTCTCTTGGGTCATTAATCACCATGCATATTTATAACATTTAAGCTGAATGTTGCATCCTTTATGTTACACATTTACATATACCAATGAATTTATGTCATGAATAAGAATGATAAATAAACCTTTGAGTGCTGGATTACCTCTTTAGGACTACTGCATCCTTCTAAAACTTTGGTCATATTCCAGAGTTCTGGATCTTCAACACAGGAATGAATAAAGAGCTCTTCTGGTCTAGGAAGGGAAGAAGCTCATTTACTTCTCAAGACACATCCAAAATCTGTATTCCCTTCAAGGACATCTGGCCAATAAGACTCATTATAATTAGCATAATTTCTTCTTTAAGCCAATGAGTTTTTCTGTTATTTCCTTTAATCATGGCCTGATGCTAATAGAATAAAAAATACAGTAGTAAGGAATGATTGGCTTTGGAAAACATAAGCCCTAAATTTACTAACATCCAAAGTTTTACTCATTTCATTAAATATTCAACAAATGAGCCAACTGGCTGACAAATTAATTAGGAGAAGTAAACCAACAAATACAAAAGCTAAAGAAATTCAAGAGTACATTTCTGTCATTTTGTTGCTGAGTAAAGAAGTTTTCAAGCAACTACATATTTAGTGATGATAAACTACAAGACTGCCATATCATAAGCAATTGGTGAAACTTAGTTGCCCTAGAAGAATTTTCTTTTGTTACCATAAAAATCTCATAATTGCCAACAGGCATTGCAAAATGTCAGCCTGGCCTGCACTTATGAAAGCTCTTGAAATGATCAATGTAATATCCAGGGGAAAGCTAACAGAGAAAGATGATCATTGCACATCTCATTGGCAGAAGCACCCGCAGATGAGGAAATCTGTTTATCTAAGCTAGTTGCTCCTACTCTGTTAATAATGCCAAAATACATCAAGAGTTATAGCGAGCTGATGGTTTGCTAAGCAAGTCGGTTACTTCAGAAACTTTGGGCCAGAGCTAATCCTCCCTCAACCCACATCCAAAAACACTTCCAAGACCCAATCCTCCAGCACACACTCAGCTCTTAGAACTCCCTTCGGCACTGGGGCGCAGGGCCCCCTTTGGCCTGCCAGAAAAATGCACTTCAAGAAAAACAACCTACCCATTTCCACTCTCATTTCAAAGCTCTGGTGCTTATCTCTTGGCCCACTGCCTAGAGAACATTGTGAGTTCCCATAAAGATACACTAACACAAGTTATCCGAATTTGCTATTCCAAGGCATCTGCTATCTGTCAGCTGTCATTCTGTGCTAGTTCCTCATCTGGAAGTCCATGGCCAATGACACTGGCCGCTTCTAAAACGGAGATCCTGAGTCAATGGCAAAATCTGGACCACTGGCCAGTGTCTCGGGTGCGTGCTCGGCCCAGCTCCTCCATCTTGTGACGGCACAACTTAGACGTTTATGCTGCTGTGAATCGTCTGCCTGGGTTGGGCACTCACATTGTCAAGGACTGTGATGACTCCTGAAATTCTGCGTGCGTTGTTCCTGGAGAGGAAAGACAATACTGTAAATATTACCCTTGCTACTTACCTTCCCTCACCCTGTCTGCGAGAGGTTTGACTTCCGTCTCACAAAGGCTTTCATAGATGCTCAGAAAATGCAGACACATTAGGTTTTGAAGATAGAACTGTGTCACAGAGCTGCCTTGGCATAAAAATAAAGATGCAGACGTCAAGAGACTTGGCAAGAGCAGGACCACCGTTCCCTTCAGAGCTCCCATTACCGTCGGACTCCTCTTCTGGCTCCAAATCCTGAGGCTTCTTCCTAGGCAGGAGTCACCATCTGGGGTCCCTTTGCTTTGAGACAGGACAGGACCAGGCCTGACCATCAGATGTTCATTAAAACACCATGAACGATGTGCATGCCAACCCACACCGACACAACTACACGCCTGCGGCACACGCACACGTCCGCCACACGCCCGCGGCACACACACATCTCTAACACACATCCTTCAAGAATACATTATTGAGATTGCACATATATTTGGAAAATGGAAGTAAATATGATCTTTCTGGAGATGCAGCTTAACTAGAGGGAAACATGCCCTTGAAGTAGGGAGCATGAAGATTGGCCAGAGCCCATTGGGACCCCATCTAAGATTTCATCTTTTCCTCTCTTCTGCCCAGTCAGCTATGACATACATACTATTGTCCTGTCAGGCCGTCTGATGTGCTGGAGAAAGGAAGGACCTGGAAACCAGACCAAGATGACATTTAGCCCTCCAGGAGTCCACAGAGTTGTATGCTCATGAACGTGTCCCCTTTCTAAACATAAGTGACGGTAAAGTGAGGAAAACATGGTGTCTCTTACTGCATTAGCTAGAAATATACCCTGTTTGAGCTGAATTGTGTGCCCGAATATTCATTTGTTAAAGCCCCAGTAATTCAGAATGGGACCATGTCTGCAGATAGTCTTCAAGGAGGTAATTAAGTTATAATGATGACATTGGGCGGCTTTAATCCAATCTGACTGGTGTCTCTATATGAAGAGGAGATTAAGACACAGATGCAGAGGGATGATCATGTGAGGACATGGGGAGGGGACAGTGTCCACACGCCCAGGAGAAAGCAGCCCTGCCACACCTGGACCCTGGACTTCTGGCCTCTAGAACTGTGCAAAATAAATGTGTGTTGTGTAAGCCCTTTGTCTGTGGTATTTGCTACGGCAGCCCTAGCGCCGTAATACACAGCCTTCACTAGAGTAAGTGCTCAACACATTACAGGCATCACCTCAATAATCATTGCCACTAACTCCACATCAGTATGAAAGAGACCCAGCTCTGAGATACGTGCGTCATGAGCAGAGAGGAGAGATCTATGCAAGTCACAGCATAATTTATTTTACTCACTTCCTGTTTATCCCATCACAGCAAAGCGTATCATATTTTAAAACTTCCTGTTTTTGCAGTATTTTATTACTATTATCTACAGAGGTATTTTCTTCAACTTTATTTTTCTCTTTTAGAGAGGAAGGAAATCAAACTGAACCAGGAAGATGAGTATCAATCACAAATTATATAGGAATTTGAGCAACAGATAAACAAATCAACTATATCATAAAAGCATAAACTCAGCATGTGAGCTATTGTGATCTCACTCAAAGCTATCACGAAGTAATTCCAAGACCTTAGGAATTCATTTCACTGTAATGGACTTTGGCTTCCTCGTCTCTGAATTATGGAGTCGGGTTCCATCTCTAAAATCCCTTCAATCTCTGATTCCATGGCTCAGTGTTTCAGATCTCCCTTAATGAAAATATCTACCAATATTTCTGATACTTTGGTGGTGGAAATACCAGATGATCCATTGTCTGGAGAGGAGGTTCAAAGACTGAATAAGGAGGTAATCAGGGAAGCTTGGAAATCAGCAAGTGGGAAACATATTCCTATTTTATCTTCTGATGCTCTAATTCTGTGGGACAAAAATGTGTTCACTAATGACCAGTTTCTGAAATGAGAAAAATATACATGACATTATAATTTTTACAGGTGTCCTTAGGTGTCTTTCAAGTCACTTTATAAAGTCACATAAAGTCACTTTAATAAATAAAGAAGAGTGGCTTCTCATTAGGAATGTTATTCCTTCTCATAAATGAGAGTGGATTCTCATTTAGGAATGTTATTCCTGACCAGAGAACTTTACTCCATCAAATACATTAAATATACAAATAAATGTACACATTTCTACATATATGTGTACAAATGCACACAGGTGTGCATACAGGCTGATGTATAGTTCTATGCACATATACATAATATAAATATTAAGATTGATTTTATCATAGACATCCTCGTTACCATGGTAAAATAAACTATATGTAGTAATACACATGTACACACCATTAGACAATTTGCTCACACTCATCTTCATCCATAAAAAGATAACACTGCTTCACACCAATGTTTTTGTGAGATATAATTTTATTTGTGTAGCTATAGGGATTTTTTAAAATCTGCCTATCAGATCTATTTAATACCAGTAAGTAAAGAACTCATAGTTCTCCAACGGTTGTTCTGAGAGACTGGCTCACAGTCCTTTATCTCAGGAAATTTCCTTTCCTCTCTTTCCCCAACATCTTATCTCCCCCACCTCTACTTCCCTTCTGGTCAAGGAGTGGTCGTATGATCCTGCACTGCCCACTCCAGTAACCACTAGACACATGTGGCTATGTAAGTTTAGATGAAATAAAATTTAAATATTCAGTTTCATTCCTAGTGTTCCACAGACCCATGACTAGTGGCTACCATATTGGAAAGTGCAGATATGGAAATTTTCTGTTTGTTTGCAAAGTTCCATTAGACAGCCCCATTCCAGCCCATCTTGGCTTTTTGGTAGGAATAGAACTTCCAGGTTGAATACAAGATGAGGACGTTTTACCAGATACAAGCTGCTGAGCTAGCCGCTGAACTCTCTGGCATGCTTCCTTGGAGCTACCTGGAGGGCTACTGCTCGACACTTGTAGCTACACATCTGCCAGGGTTATACCACAGTCATTTCAAGTTCATGTCAAGTCAACTTTGAGAAGTGTGTGCTAAAATACTCTTTACAAGCCAGAGCTTACAGGAACGAGAATAGGAGAGATGGTCTCCTTATTGCATTGATTGTTGTCCCAGCACCAGTGGAGGATTACGTTCTCTGAACCGTGTCCAGAGAAATAGGATAAGGAAAGGACGGGGAGGTGCATTACCCACGCCGGCTGAAGGAAGTCTAAGTTTTCAATACAGGAAAAAAAGAGTTAGAGGTACAAGCTATGTGTCTTAAGGGAACAGCTTAGTCACGACAATGATGGGCCAGATGTGTTCTGGGGACCACCCAACAGATCTGGGAGTGAGGACTCCAGTTGTCCAAAAACAGATTTTCTGACTCATATGAGGAAGGACTTCTATAGTGGCTATAATGACCTGAAATGAAGTCAAACTCCACAGGAGTGCTTCAGCTTCTCAGGAACACTTCAGTTGGAATGGACAGTCTATTGACTCCAGTCAGGCAAATTCCTATAAAGATTAAGCACCCAATATCACCTCCAGATCTGTGGTCCCAGGGGTCTATGTCTTCTAGAAAAACACTCACTGTGTCTAAGCACTACACCTAGTCACACCTCTGAAATGTTAGGTTTTCTCTCATGCAGCTCAAAACCAGAAGGCATAATGACTATCTTTCTAACACATGGAATCCCAAGAACTCAGTGTGAGCTCAGGCAATAACTGTCATAAAGGGCCATCATTTTGGAGAATTTATATTAGTGACTATAGTTTCTTCTTAAATCATCAGATATAAATGAAGGGAAGGAAAGGGGGAGAACAAAGAGGAAGAGGAGAGAGGGAAAAAGAGACAAAACACCCTTCTTTTATGCTCACAGAAAGGAAGGAAAACACGGAATGTAACACTAATACCAGAGAGCTTTTTATGATGGAATATTCAAACAATGTGTTGGCTTCAAACACTTTGGTTACTTCCAAAACTCAGAATACAGTTCAAAGGCCTTAAAATGCATGATGCTGTCTAGTCTTTCATGACCTGCTCCCATTTCTCTCTCCCAATCCCCACTCTGCACAGTAAGTAAGCTCTGGGTTACTGATGGTTTTGGTTTCTGGAACGTGCCTTGGCCTGTTGAGCCTCAGGACTTGGAACACAATGTCTCTGCCTAGAACACGTTGCCCACACCTGCTCTGCACCCGAACAATCCCCACCTGTAGGGTTACAGCTTAAACTTTTCATAACAAAAGAAATGTACTATGATTCCCCCTCCCACCCATGGACTGGGCTCTGTACCTCTCTGGTGAACAGTTACAGATTTGGATATTTTCTGGACAGGGCCAGACTAGACATAAGCTCAGGTGTCATTGCCCCAGACTGAAACAACCCAATGTCCGTCAACCTGTTACTAGGTAAACCACTGTGATAGAGCCACACGCTGGGATACAACTCAGCAATTAAAAAAAAAAAAAAACGTTTAAACTACTTACACATACAACCAGCTTGATGAATCTCAAGTATATTTTTTTAAAGGCACAGACTATATATATATATATATATATATATATATATTATTCTTTTTATATAAGCCAAATGCAGATGACACTAATATGATACAAATCGGAGGCTGAGGTCATACGGTGAAAATGTTTGGAAAGGGCTCATGAGGGAGCCTTCTGGGGGGAAATAAAACTGATCTTTATCTTATTTTAGTTAACACAAATGTGTGCAATTGTCAAAACTCATCTAATTGGATACCTGAGAGAAACAAAGATTTAGTATTGATTTTTACTATACTTGTTTTTTTTGTCTTTGGGTATCTCTCATTCCAGTAATGTATTTGGCCTCAGTGGAGGCATCTAGAAGTCACCTATAGCTCTAGGCTTTGCAAGCACCTCTTCTTGTCAATGTGCACTTCTAACTGCCCAGCTGGTTGGGACTTCTGGTGGTAGCTCTTGGACTGTTAACCTCCACTGGGTTCCAATGCTGATCTACACCGCCATGGACTGAAAGTCTGTGTCCTCCAAAATTCATATGTTGAAGCCTCACCCTCAGTGTGATGGTATGTCTTGAGCTTCCAAGCTCCAGAATCAAGAGAGGTGCTGGTTGTTGGAGGCATCAGTCTGTGGTACTTGTTACAGTGGTCTGCATGGACTGAGACATACTCTGTATCCAAATAGTGCCCTAGTTGCCAACGGACCAACACAGCTTTATTGTCACCATACTTTTGGGGGACACAGTGAATTCTAGTGCTTTTTAAGGAAATAATTCTACTTCCTGTTGGACTATACTTGGGAAATAATTTGGCCATTATTATTTGTAGGTAGCCTCTCTGTGTTGCTCTCTATCTCTTTTATCTGAGCTTCTCTGTAGGCTCTTGTGAAGTACTTATTCTCTGCAACGACATTCACTGGGTACAGATGACCTGTCTCTTCTAGCCTAGATGGGGCTAAATATAGACATGGAAGGAAGGAAGGTGATAAGTAGAAAGACATATAGATAGACGACAGATGGATAGACTGGTAAACAGAAAAATAGACCCAAAACCTCCAGTTCTTGATACAAACATCTCACCATTCCTCATAAGCCAAGGAAGAATGCTTGATATTGCATAGTTTCCCAAAACACTATAAGAAAACAAGATAGAATAAACAAATACTAGTGATAAGCCCAGCTCCTACAGGCAACACAGAAACCTCGCCATTTTAAGCCAAATCAATGGGAAAGCTTAAGTGACCATTTTAAAATCTCCACACACAGAGATTTTTAGAGGAAGGCTATGACCCATTAAGTTGCTCAACCCATTGCCAGACACTTACGAAGTGGACATACCTCCTGCAAAGAATCTCCCACAATCATATTTAAAGAAAGAAAGAAGCAGAAATGCATATGTCATGGTTATTTCCCAGTCAGGAATTCGGAAGCCCACTCGCAACAATGATGTTGTATCTTTGCAGGCTCTTAATGTAAATGTGTCAGGGGTTCAACCCCTACATGTCGAAGGGACTCAAAGAGAGACATATATCAGGTAAGGTGAGACATATAGCCACAGCTCTGTTGCCTGCGGTCATGGAAAACTGACTCAAGCAATCTTAGGTGGAAAGAGACAAAAGCAGGCAGGCCATTTGTCACTCGCATACCCGGGAAACTCAGTGTCTCGGGACGAGGAAGATCCGTAACAGGAAATGCTTCTGTCTCATTCTCAGTCTGAATGCTCTCTTCATAGGATGACACAGATGACCACCGCCAAGACTACTCTTCATTCTTCTCACAGTTAGAAACTCCAGTAAGAGTATGTTCTGTGTCCCTATCATTCAGCTGTAGTTGCAGGATTCTCCCAGAATGACCCATGGGAGGCACGAACTCATCTGGGGAGGAGGAGACCAGCATGAGGGCAGAGAACTCTGACTGTTAGGACCAAGGTGCTTCCCGCGTGATCTGGAGGTCAGCTTCAGCAAAACACATGGACTAGCAACAAACGAAGCCCAGACCTGCTAGAGAAGCTTGCATATGGGCTAACATCCCCCCTTGTGTTTATCATGGGGAAAGGTCAGCACACCTTTTGTTAATTTCAAAAGCAGCAGCAATGAGAAAACATAATTACGGAAGCTTAGGAAACTCCCACACCATCGCCATGCCCCAGAGCTTGATCTCAGTCTGTTCAGAGGCAGGACAGAGGAGACAGATGCTTGAACTTTCCAAATGCTGTAACATATTGAGCTCAAAGTTAATGGCTTTATTACTTTCTTTTCTGGTATCAGTGTCTTGGACGGAGCCTGGGAGGTAGCATGTGGGTGGATGAGAACAGGGCTGCCCCAGTGACCTCTGGGCTGTAGGCTCTTTCACTGAACCTCTGCATATTCAAGATCATCTGACAAAGCGACCTCAGAACCAGACAGAGGTAGTCACAGATTTGAGCGAGCCACTGCGAAGCCCTGTGACTTCAGGGAGGCCACATCGTCTCATTTTCCCGTTCCCCATCTGCAGGACTGTATGTGAACATTTGATTACGATGGACATGTGACCAGCACATTCTAAGCACTGGAGAAATACGTTTCCTTCCATTCCTTTATTTTAATCCCTGCTGTTAGTGAGATACTCTAGGTACTAAGAAATTTGAACAGATATGTAAGTACAGCAAGGCCAAAAATCTCCTATAAGAAGGAGTAGTTAATTTTGCTTTAGAATAACTCATACAAGTTAGCTAATATTTTTTGAACTACCTCCTCTATGCCAATTAAAGTTCTACACACTTTACATAGGTTAGTTCCTTTAAGTCTCCCAAAAATACTATCAGGGTAGGTACTCAAGTAATCTCAGGTAATCAAGTAAACCTTTTGTACCTGAAGAAACTGAAGACCAGATAGGTAGAGTAACTTGCCCAAGGTCACACAGCCAGTAGGGGTAGACTGGGACTCAAATCAGCCAATTAGGCTGCAGAGTCTAAGCCCCTCAGCACAATTTTAATGCTTTCTTGAGACCAACTACTTAATTTATTTCAAATTGTTTTTATCGTTTAAAAAATCACAACTATATCAAAATTGCTTCTGGTGCTTTATAAATTATAATTCAACTATAATAAGTATCTTCTTTAGTTGGAGGGCATTTGGATTTCCATTTGTCAATGATAAAGTTCTCCTAATTATAAATACTATGGAAGGTTCTAATAAAGAAGTTCACTTTGACCTTCCATGGGATAAAAAGAATCTCCCTAACCTACATATTTTTATGTGATCTTTGTGACAGGAACAAAGCATGTCTGGGGACCACAGAGATACGATTATCTCTGAAGAAGTCATCTAAGAAAGATGTAGAGGTAAAACAAAGGATTTTGGTAAAGCACATTAAATGATCTGTCAATGATGGAATAGGACTGAATTGCCCATTGTCATCTGCTGAGGCAAGCCCGTCCTTCTAGAATAAAAGTGGGAGAAATGATTACACTGTGTGTGTGAGAGAAGTCACCCAAGTCAAATGCATGAGACAGAAGTGCTGAGGGCCAGGAGCGTTGCTGGGGAGCAGAGAGAAGCCCGGTGTTGATCAAAGCCATACCCCAGAGAAACAGTCCCGGTGGCTGGGGAGTGCTGCACTGTGAATTAGTATTAATATTCTTCATGGGGGTAAAAACATCCTTCTTTCTGAAGCCTCATAACCACTGTCATTCCCAGGGAGGCTGGGCGCAGTGACTCAGCGGAGTGTTAGCATCTGGGGCTCTGGTGGTTCATCAACATGGGGCCATTGGCCTGCGACTTAAGGAACCGTGGAATAAATCCATGAGCCTATCTGATCACTTCTACTTCCTCTTCTTTCCTAGGGAACATCCATGGCAGGCATTAATGTAGACAGTTTATACAGGGATGGATTTATGACACATACGTGTGTCTCCACATATGCATATAACATGTATGTCCACACAGATATATGGCATGTGCTTGCGTGCGTGTATAAGGATGCAGAATGGTATTCCCAGGATGCCCACCCTCCAGATCCCATTTGCCAAAGACTCGTAGAGGGCAGTGGACTTCTGCCCCTTTCTGAGAATCTCCCTCAGCTGCAGAAAGCCCCTTGCCCAAGGATATGCCCCCTGCTCTTGGATCTAACAAGAGCTGGTCAGTGGTCACTGGTAACTGGTCAATGCTAGGTACGAAGGCCTCCGGTGTGAACAGTTCTGGAAGGCATCCTAGCCTGAGTCCCCTGGGACCCAGGTGGGTCTTGCTGGGACTTGCTGGACTGAATCCTGGGACCCGCTGGGACTTGCTGGACTGAATCCTGGTTTGACTTCTCTCCCTTCCTTCCTACCTCCACTTCCTGAGGCCCCACAGCTTTGCCCCTGAAGCCACTGGGGGACGTGGAGAAGCTGCATGCAAACCTCCATCTCTCAAGGTCTGTTTCCCAGGGAAGTTAATGAAAGACCAAATATGAGTATGTATTTATATTCCCCCCTCTGGTGGGAGAGAGGATGGGAAAACATTTCCAGCTGTGAGGGAGATGAGTACATTTTCCCGCCTCCTCCTAATAGGGACATTTACCAGGCTGCTCTCAAATGAGAGAGTGAATAAAGCTCAGGATTCTAACCCCGATCTGTCTCTGAGTTTAAAAAAAAAAAAAGGACAGCTGGAACCTCCGTTAATTTTCCTTGCTAAAATGTGGATGAAAAATGGGTAAACTATTAATAGATAATTATAAACACACATAATAAGAATTATTCTAAAATGTTTGCATGAGAATTAAATAATTTCTGCTAATATTTTTATTTTGTAACTTATAGATTTTGTAAGATTGTATTTATTTATTTATTCATTCATTCATTCACTCATTCATGAGAGACAGAGAGAGTTGGAAGCAGAGGGAGAAGCAGGCTCCCCATGGAGCAGGGACCCTGATGCAGGACTCGATTCCAGGACCCTGGGATCATGACCTGAGCCGAAGTCAGACGCTTAACCTACTGAACCATCCAGGTGCCCTATGTTGTATCTTGATAGAAGATAATCTCACAAAAACTCTCTCTGTTAACTGCAGTCTTTTTAGATTGAAATTACGGAACTAATAAACTAAGTTCATTATTATTCCAGGATTTTTAAACCAGAGGAGCCCTCTAAGGTTTGCAATGGATATCAGTGACAGTAAGTGGACAAGAAGTCAAGAAAGTCAACAAGACAGAGGGTACCACCCATCAGGTTTATGTACAGATGCCCTTCTGGAGGGGAGGAGAAGGGGCAGGAGATGTGAGAGGGTGAGCCTGGATGCTTGTGACTCTTGTGCTCTCCTGATAGGAGAGGGTGTGGACATCCACACTTGGAGCATGTGTGCATTCCTGTGATTTCAGGAAGTGGGACAGTTTCTTATGTTATTTCTAGTCCCTTTATGGCCACACACATTTGTGATCTATTCCAGTTGATCTGGATGCCTGTGTCCAATTTCTTCTGATCCTCTTGGTTGGTCGCTCTTGGTTTTGGGAAAGAAAACTGTTTCAAATAAGATCAACAACTGTAAACTTTGACAGCATTTTAAACACAGCATAAAAATTAAGATCTCCAGGAGAGGTGTCTTTAGAGTAGGGTTTGTACTTCTAGTTCTACAAAAGCTAAGGATTTGTATCGCAGATTTTTAAATATCACAAACACACCACCCTAAGCTATGTGGCACGATCCACAGAAGGTGTGGCGAAAGTCCACACGCAAGCTTTCAGAAGTCAGATATGATGATAATGAAAGCTTCCCATGAGCAGAGAGTTTCCCCCTGTTGTCGCCCTACTGTACTTTGTCAAGCAGGACACACATTGTGGGTGAGGGGCTGACGTTCCATTGGAGGACACCCATCAGGGCACAGAAATAAAGCAACCCAAGGAAGTTCGAAGCTTCCTTGTCCCACATTAAACACACACACACACACACACACACACACACACACACACACACACAGTAAACATGGAAAGAATGTCTAGAGAAAATGTAGGAAGAGAAATTTATGCCTCTGGAATGGTACTTTGTTGGGTTTCTACTAAGACCGTAAGAATTCCCCAACAACTGAATCGTACTGCCTTCCGTCCAGACATCATCAGAAGTACAGATGTAGTGCTTTATGCAACCCCTCCATTCTCCTGCTGTCCTCTGGCAGTTAGGAGGAAAGAGCAGTGGAATGTTTGATTACCTAATTTCCCGCTGGCCAGGGAAGCCCAGAGAAAGAGCTGGGAATGTTGGAAGGGGTAGGATCATAGCCACCACTCCCACTGGAACTGGAGGTAGGGGGTGGGGGGATTAGTCACATGACCATGACACAGCTTTGGGGGCTGCCAAGACAGAGCACTTCTCTAGATGTCCACTAAAAGCTTGCTGGAGGCGTTCTTGTCTACTCTGATTAAAGATCATGTTAATGCTTAAGAATTTCATTAACTTGGCCTTTGAACCCTGAGAAGGGTGAAGGGTCATGGGGCAGAACCTGAGAGAGTCACGTGAAGGGCCCTGGGCTGTCCACAGAAACTTCTCTGAACCCCTACAGTGTTTACGCTGAGAACACAGTGGCACTTTTCTGGAAGAACAGCACGGCCACTCCGCATGACCCCTGCATCAACACGGCTGCTTTCCACCCCTTAAGCCCCCAATGTCTAGGTCCGTTGTACATCAAGAGTGGATAAATTGAGAGGGAAAACGTTTTTAGATCAACTCCAGGAACGGTAAAGTGAGAGGTATTCTCCAAGGAGACTTTTCTTTCTGGGCAGGTTTTCCTCTTCTGAAATGTCAGAGCACCTACAGAGTACTTAACATTTCCACGGAGCAGGATTTGATTTGTCAGTATTTATGATTTCAAGATGCCCCACTCTGTAAGTATATATCCTACCATAAGTTTTTATTCACAAATCATTTGCTTTAATAAAAACATGAAGCTAGGTCTCTGTGGAATAAATGAGACATTTTTAGTCATTGGAGAGAAAAACTCAATGGATGTTTTCCCACGTTCACCACTTAGGACCTTGGATCAGGTCCAGGGTCTGAAATCTTACAACTTAAAAAGGAGAATTCTTTATGGAATTTTATTTTTAAAAACGTATATACACTCTCAAAGTATACATCCCAGCCATTTGCTGACGTTGTCCAATCCTGGGCATAATGCAGAATCCTTCTTTGCTCTTAGAATTGCTCTCCCCACTTTTTAAAAAATGACTACAGGCAACTTTCAGAGAAAGGGAGAGATGGCAAAAGTTAAAACAAGAACCAAAAAATGTTACACCAAAAAACACAGAAGCAGTTGGAGTGGTCAGGGAGCACGGTGATGTGTGTGGATGAAGGAGCAAGGTGAGCAGGGAGGAAACTGCAGAGTGAACAGCACCAGCAGGGCCCCGAAGGCAGGGGCTCAGCATCCCAAAGGGCAGGGCGGGGAGCTGCAGGAGGCCAGATGGCGCTAGGACGGGTGAGAAGGATGTGGCTCAGGCCCGGTACCATGTCACTCAGGTCACAGTCCAGACTCTGGGTGTGTGCTGGGTGCAGGGCTGCAGCAGGGGCCTGGGGACAGCCACCTGCTCTGATCGAGGACCCCTCAACCCAGGCTGCAGTTCTGGGTGTGTGTAATAGTCACAGCCATGAGCAGGGGCAGAATGGGGGATATGTGAGGGCAAGAAGTGCAGAGAATCCCCTGTCTGAGGACCAGGAAGGAGAGAGCTGACATTTTCTGTGATGCAGAAGAATGTGGAAGGAAGAGGTTTGGAAAACTGGAATTCACCCACTGATGGGATAAGCCAGCAGACAGAGAGGCATGACAGTCTGGCATTCAAGGAGAGTTCTGGGCTGAGATAGAACTCTATAGGCTTTGGGTGAGAGGTGGACAGCACTCAAAGCAGCGAGGCTGCGGAGGTCACCCAGAGAGTGAGCCCCAGGGACAGAGCCGGGATGCTGGGGATGAGATGGACCAGAGACGGAAAGAACCAGCTCAGGGCACCAGGAGGAAAAGCAGGAGAGAATACTTCTCCCACGGCCCCGGGAAAGATGGGTCTGCAGAAAAAAGAAATAACCATCTGTGCTAGATGCCCCTGATGGTCGAGGAAGATGAAGCTGGTGATGTGGGCTGGGTTAGCAAGGGACATGAAAATGACCTGAGCATGAGCTGTTGGGGAGGCTTGTCTGCAGGTTTCAACAGAAGGAAAGCAATCACCGAAGGCTAGGATACAGATGCCGCCACCAAGAACAAGGCAGACAAGCGGCCCATAAAAGAAAATTAAATAGTTTGAAAAACTGAGAAAGTTTAGCTGAAGCGTTATAGAGCATGGGAGCCCCGGGGTCTCAGAATAAAGGAAAGAGTGAATGTGGAATGGTCAGCAGTGTCCCCCTGTGCTGTGGCCTCATGAGCTCTGGCCTAAGATTGGATTCAGGCATTGGAACGAGACTTGTGATTTTTTAAGAGAGTGATTTTATTAGAAGAGGGAGCCAGATTGTAGTGCGATAAGGAATATCTGGGACGTAGGAAGGCAGAAACCCGCTGCTCAGTCTATTTCAAGAAATTTAATATCTACAAGGAAAGGAAGATTAGGAAGTGTTTTGGCATTGATCTCACAAATACCATTACTTTTTATAATATAAGATGCATATTTTTTCATATTTTAACAGCTCTGAAAGCAGAATGCCTCTTGTAATTGATGGCATTTTTCAGTGTTAATTGGCAGGCATTTTTTCATTCTATGCAGTGCATAATGTAGTGGTGCATTCTGTGATCGATATGGCCTCAGATTTCATAAAATATGGGCATATAATGAGTGTCTGAGCCCAGGAGAGGAAACAATGTAAGTGGATGGCAAGGCAGAGATCACTGAGGACGGCATCATCGTTCAGTAAATATTTGCTGAGGGAGTGAGGTCACAATACTGATAGGGGCCGTGAGTGGGTGTTTTTATTATGGTCCTAGGTCCAGGACCAGAGGGACGGAGATGGGCAAAGAGGACCCAGGAGGACAGAGAGTGATCAGACACTGTCCAGTGCCCTGAGAGAGGTACACTGCCCTGCTTGGGGAAGGGGAGAGAGAGGAAGGGAAGGTGGGGGTGTCCGGGAGCAGGAGCGTTTCTGGGAGTGAACAGTTCCTGCTCACGGCCAGCTCCAGGGTGTGTCGCTGGGAGGATTCTAGAATGGAGACAAAGGTGAAGGTTGAGGGAGTGGAGGAAATTCATAAACCTTGAATTAGGGTGTTGGGAGGGCAATCGACCTGCACAGTGGTTGATAATAGATAATGTGGTGGATAAATTACAGGAGGAAAACCAAGGTCTCGGCCCTCAAGGGCCACAGCAGTGACCCCAAACAGAGCAAGTGGCAGAAAGTGAATGGGAGAAAGCTGTGAACTTTGAGAGAGGAGAAAGCGAAGCATGTGTAACATAACGTAGCCCCAGCAAGAAAGCACCCAAAGACGTGAGCACCTCCTGCGTGCCCTGCCCTGGTGGGGAGGCAGCGTGGTCTGCCTTCCTCCGCATGGAGACCTGTGGCCTACGTACTCTGTTTTGGGTGAGACGCCGGGAAGCTCACAGGCACAGTACCAACTAACACTGTGTGATAAGTTGGCATCAGAGGCTCCCCTCTCTAGGAAGCCTCCGTGCACTGAGATCTTTGCTCGAAGTCAGTTTCAGAGCATAAGAGTCCAGAAGAGTCAGAAACCCAGCTCAGAAATGGGGGTCACTCTTCAGACTTCGCAGCAACTTCCAATAGGGGCCTCACATCCGGGGTGGAGCTTAGACGGCTACCTGCTCAGAGCCGTGCCCCAAACCTAGAAACTGCTCAGGGCCAGTTGGGACAGGGCAGGAGTCCTCTCTCCTCTTTATGGCTTGGAACGTGTTCTCTACGAGCTGTGGGAGCAGGGCTTGGAAGGAATCGAAAGGATGCCGGTGTCCCTGCCCCACCCCCTCCCTGGAGACCTTCCTCTGCAGGGCAGACCCCTACTGTGAGCATCTCCAAGAGTCCCAGGGCCACCGGCAAGAGAAGGGGCGTGGGGGCAACCATGATGGCTGGGAATGGCAGCGTTTGGGAGTCCTTGGTCTTGAAACACTGAGCAGCGTTAATACTGAACACAAGAAGAAACTCAGGATATGCCGGCATGTGAGTCTGCTCTGTTGTGGCCAGTCCTGTCACACTGATACGAAGATGGTACAAACCACGCCGGATAAGTGATCTCAGCTGCACCGTGTTGGCTTTGCTCGTCGTCCCAGAACATTCTGTTCTCTCTGGCATTAGTCGACACTTGATTATAATGTTTTCCTCATTGCCCCGAACTTTTACTTCCATATCTGAGTCAACCCCACTGCTACCTGTGAGGTAGACCTTGTGAATAGTTCTGGTTTCAGGGGCCACAAAAGAAGGGTTGATCCGTTAAAGTTCGTAGAGATAAGTGGGAGGATTTGAACCTGAACTTGGGTCTTTCTCAATCCACGGCCTATGGACTTTGGAGCAGACAATATTGCCTTTCATGGATTATGGTCCAATATCGTTGAACCGTACTTCATTACTCAGTCCAGTCATGTGAATACAGGTGGTCAAGCCACCGAAGCAATTAGGAAAAACCCTGTGGCTCTGGGTTCCTGCAGGGCAGAAAATCAGGGCACAGCCATCCAAACTCATGGGGAAATTGAATAATAAAATGCTCTATGCTATTTTAGCCAAAAAAACGTTCTTATTTATAGTTAACTGAAACCAGCCTAACTCAGACTCACATCTACTGTTTACCCATGAGTCACCCTCACATGTGAAAGCTTCAGTCACGGATCCACAAAGACTGTCTGAGGCTCATTTGCCTGCTGACAAGGTTTCCTTCGGTCTGCCTTATATAAAATAACCTAAGGAGCAATCACATGTAAATGAAACGAGACCTGTGTGTGGCAGCTCCCCTCTGATGCTCCTGGGACCCGCCGTCCATTCGGTGTGCTGCACACAGAATGTGCCCCAGGACCTTGGCATGTTCTCAGATGCCAGCCTGTTGGAGGGCTGCCGCTCTGCTAGACAGCATGGAGGGTGAGGAGCTAAGTTCTCCCTGGGATTCTCTCCTGTGGCAGCTGAGGGGCTGGGCCCTCAAGAGAGGGTCAGAGAGTGAGTAGACAGAAATTTCAGTTGGTCCCATTGGGATAGGAATGCAGTGTGGGTCCCCGGACACTGGCAGGAGGGAAGGCAGCTGCTGGGAGGGGAGAGGGGAGGATGCTGGCCGAAAGCGAGAGGGCGAGTCCTGTGATGAAGGTACTCGCCTGTCTATGTGGGACACATCGGTCACCATTTTGCAGAATGTGAGTCTCCCTGAAGCACTCGGCGTTGACCCCGGGAAGAAAACCTCAGGCACGATTTCCCAGGCTTTCATAATAACCACACACCTGTAGTGAGTCCTTCTCAAGGGACCGCCGGGGTGTTTCCCAACAGAAACTGGGTTGTTCTGGAGGCAGTGTCTGTGCAGGCGAGCTGGTTTCTAGACACAAACAGATTCTCTCCTCTCTCCTTTGCCACCGCTCCCCCAGCCACGCTCCGTGGCCTTGAAGCAGGATCACGCGGGATACAGTGTGGCCGGACCCCAGTCCGAATATCAAATGTCTAAGGAAAATGACTCTCTGGTCCCCTTCAGACTTCTGTTCCATTAAAAGGAGTATCTGAGACTGCCAAACGGGTCTTTTGAGTAAACTTTCTAACTAAAAACTATATTTGATATTTTAAAAAAATTCAAGGAGAAGGACACACTATTTCCTAAACCAGAGTCCTTATAAATGATAAATTAATTTGCAGCCTGTACTCTGCCTTCTGATTTCAGCCAATTCCCCCGAGGACAAAGAAAATAGATAAAAAGAGCTGACGGGCGGGCAGAGGCAGGAGACCCCCAGCGGCTGATCTGTTTTATCAGATGACGGTGACGGCCCCCAGCACATGCTCCAGGACAGAAACGAACATTATTCCGTAGTTCTGAGCCACCCTTGTTCTGGGATCAGATGATAACCCTTTCAAGCAAAATGTCTCTATTTTAAAATTCTTCACTCTTCATTGGATTTTTTTCCAAGTCAAATGTGCACACACTCACAATTATATGTACAGATATCAAAGGCCCGTTGAAAACATTTGGCTTAATACCAGGAGTAAGCCCCTCTACCAACCGTCAACACGTTCCGATAATGCACGCACCATAAGCCAAAAGAAAGAGACCCCCGCCCGTGTGCCCAGTCAGGGAGGCCTGTGGGGGGTCCAACAGGTGCAGAGGTGAGAGCCGCCCTCCCAGTCCTCCGCCCCACAGTTGCCTTCCGGGTGAGCAAAGAGGGGCTGACTCAGAGCTCTCCCTTCTGAGAGCTCTCCCACCTTCTAAAATAACTTGCTCGTCTTCCTGTTGTGGGAGAGGGCATCTCAGGAGAGCGCCTGTCTTAATGTCAGTTTTATTATTATTTGGGGCTGGTGAGACCACCGGATCAGGAAATGATGGCCATTGAAAAGTCAGTTTGTTACTCTCCTTTCCAAGAGGAGGCGGGCACGCGGTGCTTTCCAGGGCCATGTTGGGGAGCCCCAGGGGCAACCTGGAGGCAAAGAGAGGGAAGGAGAAACACCAGCAAGAGTTTGTACGTGTTTCCCCTTGAGACAGGATGAGCACATGTGGGACTGCCTAGTCTAAGTAATTTTAGTGGACTCAGGGGTAGGGACGGCCCCTTATTTGGTCTCTGGCCTTTGGGGTGATCTGAAGGGGATACAGTGGCCCAGAATGTGAGAGCCCCATAGAGGGGTTGGGTTGGGTGGTTTGCTTATGAAAGGGGCAGTAGCTTAAAGGGGAGCGTTTTGCTACCTGTAGGAATGAGCTAACTCCAGAAAGAAAGTCTCTCCCAGGTCAACAAGAGCCCAAGGTGTCAAAGCACCCGAAAATGCAGAAAACGAAAAAAACACCATAATACAGGGCCTGTGTGCCCCCCACCCCACCATGACCACAGTCAAGGAGAATCATTCCACTTAGTATCAGGAATTCAGAAGGAGACGAAGATTCTTTAATGTGCATTAAGCCAGAGGGCCTCTAATTTTATTGTGCATATAAATCACTGAACGATCTTGTTAAAATGGTTTCTGATTTAGTAGGAGGGATGGGGTCCGAGAGTCTGCATTTCTAATAAGTCCCCAGAAAATGCCCTGGCTGCTGGTCCGTGGACCACACAAGTGGGAGGGCATTCAACCTTAATTATGTGTCCCATTTTTTCAGGCATTCTCACTTGTTAAGCAAAGACTGGGAATATTATTTAATGTGCACAAAGGAGCTTTAGCCTAAGACTTGTTTGCATGAAGACAGTTACAATTAAAGGCTTTTTTTTTTTTTTTTCCTGTACAAGCCAGTTTCTAGTCCCGAATAAGATTGATCTCACCATACACCTCATCCGATAAGAATTGGCCCTGGACCTCATTAATTCTCAAGAGAAAAGTGTACCAGTCAGCCACGGAAACTCGTGGTCTTCTAGGCTCTAGGACAGGAAAGAGGCAGGTCTGTGAGATGGACAGATCTGAAGGAAGTGTTAGAGACTGTTTGTTCTGGCATTAAAACTGGGAATATAATCAACCGCGAGACTGACTCAGCAAAACCAGAAACTCCAGCTTTTTTAAAGTAATCCTAATAATCCCAACCAGACATGACCTAGGGCTAGCTATGAATAAGGATACAAAACTGGATTTGGGGATAAATCCACCAGGAGGGACTTGGAGAAGGAGAGGAGAAGGGAGACAACAGGTAGAGGGTGGAGTATTCACAATAATGAGTTCCTTGTAGATTTGGGGTGAGCATGCGTCAGCACTGGGACAAAGACTAAGCCCACTGGGAAGGACAACTTGGTATGCCACCAAGAGAAATACAACAAGGTAGATGAAGTGACCCATGGTACAAGGAGCTCAGCTTCACTAGACGTCACTGTCACACCTCGCACCCTTGCTCTTGGCCAAAGGAGTCACATTATTCATATTCAAATTACATATTTTAGGGATCTTGGGATGATGGAGCCTTCCATGGTGGGGAAGCAGCGCAGCTCCAAATCCTTAGAGGGACTTTTAATGTGCCTCGACAAGACAAAACAGACCAATAGACTACAAGCCAATGGCTCCATGACCAAAAAAGAGACATTTGCAGAAAGCCTGTCTGCAGAGTCCACATCACAGAACAGTGTCCACATCACAAAACCAGCTGTTTGCTGGGGGGTGGGGGCCCGAGCTGGTTAATCCCATCCTCTCTGGAAGGGGTCGTCCCAGCAAGGTGATGGTCGCCTCTCTGTCCGACCCTCAGTGTGCGATGAGCGGGGAGCGTCTGTGCGGACGTGCCTCTCCTTTGTAAAATAGTTTCGTCACGTTGCACACAGCACGTTTGCCCACAAGCTGAGCGCCCTGCGATCCTGAAAGGGTTCATTCCTGTCATTCCTCAAGACTCCACATAAACGCTGTTTCCCTAAAGAGTGTTCAAATCAAAGCTGGACTTTTTGGTAAACAATCTCATTGTACCTGAGCTTCTCTTTCACAAAGTATAACATTCTTTATGATAACATATCCTGGGGGATCTTTACTCATTTGGTGTGTGACCTCTGCCAGTCTGGAACTTCCCTGAGGACAGAGCGGTATGTGGGTCTTTATTGCCATTTATCTACACATAACACAGAGCTCAGCACCCAGAGCCCAGCCAACGTGTATTTGTTGGATGAGTGCAGGAGGGAGGGAGTGAGTAGAATGATCCCATGTAGCCTAGGAAATGTTGTGGTTATCACTGGTACTGCTTTATCACCACTATTCCAATTTTGGGTTCTGTTTCTGTTAATAACTCGTAAATGGCATTCTCTCCTTAGAAGAGCAAACAGAAGCTTTTATTGTATATTAGTACGGTTTCTAAGCTGAAAGGATCAGTTCTTCCTATCCCAAGGAAATTTCTAGTCCGTACATGACATTTCTCTAGATGTATGCAGGGACACATTCTGTATTCCATTAAGTTTTAGCTAAGACTATTTTCAACCTCGACTCAGTCTGATTATCCCAGCTATGTTGGATGTTAAGAACTGTGTTTAACATTAGGCTCAGAGTCAATCATAAATATGCATTAGCTTCCAACTCAGTGCTGCATCCTTGGCCCTGGGCAGGATGAATGAATCATGTTGCCCCTTCCAACCCCCCCCCACCTGCTCACCACCCCAAGGGCTCCTGCACCCCTTCCCAACACCCTCTCTCCCCAGCTCCCCTCCCCAGGCATGCACGGGCCCGTCCCTTCTGCCTCTCCCCCTCACAGATCACAACCGTGCAAACATGAAGAAGCAGGGAAGGAGATAGAGGGGCGCAGAGGAGCAAACAGAAGCACCAGCTGCTGTGAGCTAGATAAACCCTGCTGGCTGCCACTTGGCCACTAACCCAGAGTCTCGAGGACATGTCAGCACTTGAGATGGGGGACGAAGATGGAAACCAAAATGTTTCTTTTTCCTCTTCCTGCCACACCACTCCCAATACACCATTGCTCTGTCCACATTATGTGAGATGAGTTTCGTCGGAGGCGCATGGGACCCCACCTAGATGGGGTGGTCAGGGGCAGCTTGGGAGCTCATTAGAATCAGGGCAGAAGGAGTAATGGCGGCTGGCCACGAGCCACCAGGAAGTAGGCTTCTTCTGGGAAACAATCCACTCCACGGTTTGGTGATCCCTCCTTCTCATCCAGGTGGATTCATCACGGTTGGCCCCTCTAAGCTACAGTTCTCATCCACGGCTGCCTGTGAGGGTCACCTGAGAAGCTCTGGAAGCTCTCAGAAGGAAGCATGCGGGAGGCATCCCAGACCAGCTAAACGGGAGTCCCGGGGGACCTGGAGAGCCCAGCGTGCAACCACGCCTGAGGTCTGCTGAAACAGAATTTAGCATCCGGTTCCACTCTTTTTCTCTTAGTGTATGTTCTGCTTTATTCAAGGAAAGGTAACATCAACCGCTTCACTCTACATGGAAATTCTGTTTTCCCACTCACTTTTACGGCAACTCTCTTGCCACAGCTATAATTTTATATGAGGCCTTGCTAGCATTTGCAGAGCAAAAACATTATATGTATCTTCTAGTGCCAAAAGGTGTAGAAAGTTTTGTTGAAACCATGGAAGGGGAGAAAGCAATAGGTTTATTTTAAGATCATAACATTTTTATTTGAATCTCCCCCTCCTTTACACTGGCTGCTGTTACTTTAAAAGTCTTCTGGCATTTCACTGGCAATAAACAGGGCAAAACAAACTGTTCCTTCCTTTAGATTGTGCAATTTTTATGGCTCTGTTTTAGAGCGACCAAATAATGCCTTTTAGAAAAAAAAAATGCTGCTTAACCACCTTCTGTTTGTAAAGCAGCAGGGCTCTTAGCCGACGAACCTCAAGGGTGAGGCCATGCTTTTCCGCGTGCCTCACGTTTTTCAAAGATCCTTAGAAACACCTGAAGTTAAGGGACACTGACGACACTCGTTCCTAAGCCAGGCAAGGGCAGGACACTGAATCGAAGACCGCTGAGCTCACCGTGAGCCCGGTGGCCACACAGATATTACAGCAAATGCAGTCAGTGTGGAATCACCCGTTCCCACGACGTTTAGGAGGCCAGTGCCCAGAGCGAGCACCTCCACACGAAGACAGCCAGCACGCGGGGGATCCCACGGCCATGCTCTCTAATGGCATGGGGTGTGTTAGCGGGTAAGCCGCTGGGCTTCCAGTTTTCCCCTCTGCTCCCTGCGTGCTCACGTAGCCTGACAAAGCCCGCGAGTCATGAGCCGGTACCAACTGGTGAACTGCATTCCAACCTATGACTCAGGCAGGGGCAAAAAAAAAAAGGATTTCATAAAAGTAAATACACCAAAAGATGAAATCTGAACAATTTGGAATATTCTTATTCTTCTCAGGACACCTTGCAGTATGTTTTGCCTCCAAGGCAAATAGATGCCCAGAGTCCACTATCAAATGGCTTTCTGTGTGTTTTCCATAGTTCTTCACTGCCTTCTTTAATATTTTGGGTGGTCTTAGCAGCAGCCTGAAAAGGTTATGATTTCCTATTTTGGAACTACTCAAAATCTCTTCCAGATTTCACCCGTCCCCCTACCTCCAGTGTCCTGCCCCCTGTGTATTCTTAGGCAGTGCAGACTGAAACTTCTCTCTAACACCACTCTTGTATTGACACCTTCATCAAGAACATTACAGTAACAGCAATAATATTTAATTTTTATGGCTCATTTCCTGCCCCCACTTTGCTAAGTACACTCTCCATGCTATTTATTTTTTGCAGCATTAGGAAGCATTTATTCCTTTATTACTCTATTTTATCATTGAGAATCATGGACAGCTTAAGTGATAGCCAAATATCCCATAGCTAGAAAGTAGAGCCCAGCGGTTTTATTAAAAATCTCCTAACATAATGTTGAAATCTGTCCATTTTTCTCTGTAGCTTTGACAGTGTTTGCTTTTAATACTTTATTATTAGGTGTATCTAAGCTTAGTTACATCTTCCTTGGAAAATGGAAACTTTTATGTTATATAATGACCCTCTTTATCTTTAGTAGGGCTCTCTCACCGTAAGTCTCCTTGCGTGATAAAATAGTATTATACTGGCTTTGTTTTACTGAGATCTGCCTACTAGGACTGTGTGTGCAGACACTTAATTAAATGCAAATATATATGTATGTATATTATATTATATTATATTTATGTATGTATATTATGTATGCATGTATACGTATATGTATTATGTATTAGTTGCTTTGCTGTCTCCCTTCCCCACTTCTTCCTCCAGCCCAGGGGACCCTCTCTCGGTCCTTCATGGAGCTGAGTGTCCCAGCTAAGTTTAACTGAGCACGGGAGATCAAGTTGTGGACAGAGGAACACAGCCAGCTCCCAGGCACCTGGGTCACAACCTTAAGAAGGAAGCTATGGTCTCCACGGCTACCCCCTGTGGTCTTGTTGACTCTGAAATGCTGACAACAGAGGGGCACCTTGGAGCCAGTGATGCACAGGAGGAGAGGAGGACAGGGTTCCCCACCAGCCCTGCCCCTCACCAAGTACTGTCAGGATGGAGCGAGATACTCCTCTCTCTCAGTACAGAGGGCACCTGCTCTTCCATCATCCGTGAGGCTTACCGACAGGTGTGTTTGCATCTGTGTTACCATCTCATTTCACTGTCTAGTTCATGTTGCCTACACTTGAACTCTGAGTCTTCAGGTCATTTTGCACTTTTTACATGACAGGGACTCCCTGCTGAGTTGGCAATAGGTAGGCCTAGCTTTAAACCCCCACGCCGTCACTAACTAACTAGTCCTGTCCTAGTCTGTCAGATGTGGAAGGAAAGGCAGACTCCCGGGTGGGTAGGGAGCCAGAGGCAGGGCTTGATCCTGTCCGGGCATCACGACCTGAGCTGAAGGCAGATGCTTAGCCATCTGAGCCACCCAGGTGCCCCAGAGCAGACACAATTTAGAACACCTTCCTGGTCACACCCCTTGAATGTTCCTTGTTCTGTTTCATTTTTGCTGTTATTATATTTTGTATTTTTGCATCAGATTTATTCTACAATTCACTAATTGCCTCTGTAGCTGTGTAAGTCACAATTATAATTGAATTAAATCAAATTTTTAAAAAAAATTAGCTTTATATTTCTCATTTCTAGAAATTCTATGTTTTCCTCCCACATTTGCTTTTCTGTTTTTTTTAGGATTCTTATTATTTGCTTACATTTTTCACCTCTTATATTTGACTATATTAAATATAATTAATTAACGTAGACACATGTAATACCATAGATCACATTACACTGGATGTAGTATCTGGTAGTTCCAACATCTCATGAGTTTGCAGGGTTGACTCTGTAGTCTTTCTGCTGGCTCTCACTCGCAGTGCCTCCATTTCTTGAAGGCTTGGGACTGGGGCTATGAGCTCATGTTCTTTGAAAGTTTCCTGTGTAGAAATTACCTAAGGCTTATGCTGAAGGTCTATCTCTCTACATATAATTTGTGGGGTTTTTTTTGTCAGGTATATTACTTTTGTTAAGTATATTACTTTAAGACTGATGATTGCTGAAGGTTTCCCAGACCAAATTTCTGGCTGGAAGTTGATTCAGATAGTGCTACAAACAGATGTGAGGGTCAGCTTCTGGTTACACATTAGAGCGTTTTGTTTAGGCTTCCTTATACTTAGGGCCAGGATTGCAGCTTACATTTTTCCTTGATGTTTATTTCTGTGAAATGGGTTTATTTCTTTTTAACTCTCAGATTAAAGGGATTTCTCATCAGAGTCTCCTGTTAGATCCTACTTTGGTAGGCCTTGGCCTTTGCCCTCTGCCTTAGCACATTAAGGTGTTTATACAGAATACCACAGACTGGGGGACTTAAACAATAGATGTTTATTTCTCCCAGTTCTAAGGGCTGAAGGTCTGAGATCAAGGCATTCTGGTGGGGGCCCTTTTCCTGGCTCATAGATGCTGTCTTCTCCCTGTGTCCTCACACGGTGGAAAGGGTGAAGGTGTTCCTTGGGTACCCCACCTTCCAGAGGCCCCACTTCCTAACAGCATCACCTTGTGGGTTAGGTATCATATAAACATTTGGGAGGACATGAACTTTCAGTCCTTTGCACTTTCTCTTCCCAGATTCTATGCAGTCATCACAGACTACATCACAGGAGGCCAACGTTAGCACTCAGTCTCCATCTGACTTTGACTTTGACTGCAGATAGTGGGTCTGTGATCATTTCTTACTTACTGACAGCTCAACAGAAGGGTGTGGGCATTGGTGTAGCATCGTGTGTTCTGAAGTGGTTGAGTGCTAAGACTTTCTATCAGGATTTCTAGTCTACCTTCAGAAAAGGACGTTGAAGTGCAGGCTTTCCACGGCTGTGTGCATCTGGCATTTGTTTACTATTTGTATTAAACTCAAATCTTATGATTTTATATGAAGCAAGTATAAATCTGGGGCTCTTTCCCACACAAAACATTGAGCTTTCCAAATGGCCAATCTCTGGGCAAGTCTTACTCGGGCTTTGTTAGGTCCCAGTAATTTCATAAGTCTTCTGAGGATGAATAAGGTCATCTGGTGGGATCCCCAAGTGACCTCTCCCTCTTGTGTGGTCTTAATCTTTCTGATCCCGAAGCACTTTCTGATCTCCTTCACAAACCCTTTCACAGTTTCGACACAGTCATATTTCACTTCCTTCCTGGGCACATCTAGTTCACCTTGCCCACACTTTAACTCTGAGTCTTCAGGTCCTTTTGCACTTTTTACATGACGGGGGCTCACCCTGGTGAGTTAGCAATAGGTAGGCCTAACTTTAAACTCCCACTCCACCACTAACAAGTCACCTGTCTTAGTCTGTTTATAAGTGGGAATGGCCTTTGGGCCTCCAGTTCTTGGGAGGAAAGATGAGGTCATGTTTCACGGGTATCTGTATCTGTGTGTGTGTACAGTATTTCTTTCAAGAGTGGTAGACATTTCACGAATGGCAGAAAACTGATTTTTTTTTCCTGCCCCGCCAATGGGTTCTGCATTGTTGGTAATGCTGTAAATATCTGGTTCTCATAGTAAATGTTCTGATGCAGAGTCGCCTCATGGATGATCAACACTATCTGTCCATTCATGGTCTATGTGATCTGGGAAACCACTGAAACGTGATCACAGCCAAGGTGCTCTGCCACACCTAGTACACACTGCCACAGGCTTATCCGCTGTGTTCCGTCATAAAGGCATCAGGCCTTCTTTTCAGCGTGGTCATGGGCAAATCGGGAAAGAACAGTTTCTGTGAACGTGTTTCCAATAGAGCCGGAAAATAGAGAAATCAACTGATCATTATTGTCATGCAAGACTTCAGCTTGAAGATGTCTTTAATAACCAGGAAATCAATTGTGAACTTGTCTATGAGGAGGAGAGGAAAACATGCAGAAATCCCTCACTTCACCTTCCATGTGTTTGCTTTCAACAATGTATGAATAAAGAGATAAAATACTGTCCAATACTCATGAGATTAGAGAGTCCTTTTTGAATATATATATATATTTTGAATATATATATATTCGAATATATATATATATATATATATATATATATATATATATATACATTTGTCGTCCCTCTTTCATTGTGAAGAACCATCTGTGGTCAGGCAAGATGGCCAGAGATGAAGTCCTGGCTGCACAGGTCACTAGTTTTGTGAACTTGGAAAGTTGCTCTGAGTCAACTTTTGTCATTGAAATAGTGGGGATCGCAGCAACATCTATCTTAGGAGGGCTCAACAAAATTCAATTAAAAATGTTCTGAATCTATTTTCGTGTGTGGTGTAAGGAAATGGTCCAATTTCATTTTTCTGCATGTGGCTGTCCAATTTTCCCAACACCATTTGTTGAAGAGGCTATCTTTTTTCCATTGGATGTTCTTTCCTTCTTTGTCGAAGATTAGTTGACCATAGAGTTGAGGGTCTATTTCTGGGCTCTCTATTCTGTTCCATTGATCTATGTGTCTGTTTTTGTGCCAGTACCATACTGTCTTAATGATGACAGCTTTGTAATAGAGCTAGATGTCCATCAACAGATGAATGGATAAAGAAGATGTGGTATATATATACGATGGAATACTATGCAGCCATCAAAAGAAATGAAATCTTACCATTTGCGACGACATGGATGGAACTAGAGCATATTATGCTTAGCGAAATAAGTCAACTGGAGAAAGACAACTACCACATGATCTCCCTGATATGAGGAAGTGGAGATGCAACGGGGGTGGGAGTTAAGGTGGTAGGAAAAGTAAAAATGAAAGAAGATGGGATCGGGAGGGAGAAAAACCAAAAGAGACTCTTAATGTCATAAAACAAACTGAGGGGGGTGGGGGGAAGAGGGGTTGGGTGAGGGTGGTGGGGTTACATCATATGTTTAAATAAAGCTTAAACAAAGTAAAAAAAAATTAAAAAAAATGTTCTGAAAACTTTCTGTGGAGCTTGGCACTTAGAAATTGCAACCACAGAAAAAGTTAAAGTAATCTCTGGTTAACAAATATATATTTGTTATACATGTATCTATATATAGATACATATATACATGTGTTTGTGTGTGTGTGCGTGTGTGCGTGTGTGTGTGTGTGTGTGTGGAGAGAGAGAGAGAGAGAGAAGTGGAGCCACAAATAATTTCTAGTTGGAAATAGTTTCTCTCACTGCACCACTGGCTTCTTGCCTTCACCAAACATCACCTTCTCTAGCATTCACGTTTGTGTGCATAGTTTTCCTTTTAGAAATGGAACATATCCCCTAAGGTTTATTACCTCTTTTTGTCAAGTAACACTGTCCTATCGATGTTACTATATCTCAATAAACACAGATCTAGACTGGGAGATCTTTTTTAGTGGTGCATAGTAGCTCACTGCTTAGATATGACGGGATTTATCTGATCAATCTCCTACTGATGGACCTTAATGCTTTTATTTCCCTTTTTATTCCTTTTCTGTAATGACCATCCTTGCTTTTCACCTCCTGCAGATCTGAGCTTTTATTTCTGTAGCATGAATTCTAGGAAGTGTAACTGAACACTCTCATGTTAATGCCTTGCTAAGATTTTGGATCTGTGCTGCCAAATTGCCCTCCAGAACCATTGTGACGATTTGTACCCCCACAAATAAAGCGTGAAAGCATCCACTTGCCCGTGGCTTTTCAATCTTTGTCAATTTGGTGACAAAAAATCGATCTCTTTGTTGCCCTCATCCATGTAGTTTTGACTGAGAGTGTAAGAGGGCACCGTGAGGCCACATTCAAAGAGTGTGTCAGCAGGTTCTGTATGGCCTGGGAGCGTGCAACGCACGCGATGTCTCCTGGGCAGTCTCCATGTGCCCTGGCCAAGGCGTCTTCTTCCTAAACACGGTGAGATGCACAGCCTTGCAGGCTTAAAACAGCCTGCGGAAGGAAGACAAAACCTGAAAGATGCAAGGACAGAGGACACATCTCTGACCAGCCCACACAGAGAAGAGAGCCTACTCGCGGTGGCACAGGCCATGGGAGGTGACTGGATTATGACACAGAGCCAGACTCACAGGGAGGTTGGTGCCAGCAGAGTGTGGAACTAAAGCTGGGACACCCTTCAAGCAGCCTGCTGCAGGGCCTGGCATGACTGTGAGCTCAGAGTGTTACAGACCAAAGGCAGGTCAGTTGTGGCAGCACCCAGGCCAGGAAAGAGATGCCAACCCCACGCACACAGCAGTCAACGGAGCATGACAGGGGCTCACTCGTCATCACTGTGCTTCTTCTTCTCTCTCTGCCTGATATTTGGAGGCAGGACAGATGACCTGTGGACCATGGAAGCCCAAGATCCCTGGGTAATGGAAAGAAAGTCTCAAGACGGAGGGGAGGGTGTACCATAGTTTCTGTGCATGGGGCATGTCGACACTTGAGCAACTCGCTGGGGAGTTAAATACACACACACACACACACACACACACACACACACACACACACAGAGGCTGGTAAAACCTAACAGTTAGACTAGTGTCATTGGAAGAAAGCCTCCCATGTCTCCTGATATTTTGGAATTCTTGCTTTGCGAAAGTCCTGTTTTTGTCCTGTCTCCATTTTTTACTGTTAACGTGTGATTAGACATCAGTGACATTAAGTGTTGTCAGAAATACTGGGAACATCAGTGACAGGAAAGAACTAGAGGGAGTGGGATAGAAATGCCAAATGAAGTGACTTCTGGTTCTTAAAGAGATTCTAATTTACTTCCACTCTTGCCAATGCATTTTTAAATCAATTAAGCAATAGAAACATTATAACATTTCAGGAGCCTTTGAAAGCATTAACCGATTCTTAAAGGAGGTCAGTCACATCCAAGCTCTTTGGAGCCCAGAAGCTCCAGACTGTGAGCTGGAAGCCAGGGTGCAAGGAGGGCAGCTAACGAAGGCAGGGGAAGAAGTCGCCGTGTGATGTGTGACGCAGCAGCAGGAAGCCTTACAGGGTGAGCAGGCCGCATGTGGGCAAAGGGCTCTAGAACATTCTAGCAATCTGACCCACACTCATACCTGGAATGGGGACAACAAGAGATATGTCATTCAGAAAACAAGTTGACCTATTTTAGACACAAGTAAACTGTGAAACCACATTTCAAAAGAAGTAAAAGTCACAAGGCTGATTTCAGTTTATAGCATCAATATTTCTTGGTCAAGAAGCCTTGAGCAACCTCGGTGTTCTTGCGCAACCTAGTAATGGTGTACTGCATTCCAGCCTCGTGCCCGGACGCCATGTGGGCACCGGGAGTTTTTAAAATGTGAATGAGAGGAGTGATCTCCCTCGTGAAGATTTACCTCTGTGAAGGGTGGCAGATCTGTGGACAGACAAGCGTAATTCAGCATCGGGGACACAGATAATAGCAACCAAGACAGAGTTCAGCAGAGCGGTTGAGATCGGATACTCTGAAGGATAAGCAGTTTCTGATTCTTTGCTTTGTGACCCTGGCCAAGTTGCTTAACATCTCTGTGCCTCAGCTCTTCACCTTTAACACAGATAATCCTAAAACCTGTGTCAGGCCGGTCTGATCTGTGATGATACACACGAACGAGCAGCACAGGGTTCTGGAACACAGGATCCGGGAAGCATCAGTCATTACTTTGCTGCTAGTGTCTCCTAATCTCAGTGTCCTCAGCTAACGTGGGGATGATCATCACAGCCAGCACCAGAGGATGATGGTGATGCTTAGGTGGGATACAAAAGTGCCAAGACCTGCACCGTTGTAAAGTCTGTTCAAAGGCAAAATGCTATCTCAGTAATAAAGTTCCCCACAAAGTCTCTTCACCACATACAACTAATGTGTGAGTTTCTGAATTACATAGTGGGTACCACTTCCCTTGGCTTTTGACAATGACTCACTTGGTGCTTTAACAAATACCCCTTGGTGATGAGGCCAGAGTGGCTATTTGTAACCAACTGCATATTTGTGTTTCCATGTCACCCATTTCATTAAACAGAATCAAGCAGCTCACACAAGACTCGGAACAAAATCCTTTCCTCTTTCCCAAGATAAGGAGTACCCCTGGGTATTCCTGGCTGCCTGCTAGGCAGCCAGATGAGGCACACACAACCAGCATGCAAGGATTAGGACCATAATAATGGATTTTTCTCCATCACAAAGTAAGGGCGAAAACAAAATGCTCCCAACCAAACTGAGGATTACTATGAATGAAGCGGAAGAACCAAATTTGCTGACCCACATCAACCGTGCTCATCATCTGCTCTCCTCATTAGCCAGCTCAGCTGATTCTGGAGGGCGAAGTCTGATCCAGTGCATAAAATCTAACCCAACTGACCAATGAGCGGCTAAGGAGACCTGATCCAATGAAAGGACACGGTCCACCCTCCCTTGTTCAGTTGCCCTCTTCCTGGGTCCTCTCTCATCTTTTCTGATCCAGACCACTCTGAAAACCCAGTTAGCGTGCACAAAGTGAAAGCGTTCTAGCCTGAACTCATGGGTGCTTCCTTCCTACAACCACCCTAGTGTGTTTGTGTGTGTGTGTGTGTGTGTGTGTGTGTGTGTCTGTGTGTGTGTGTGTGAAACTTCATCAAAGGCGAAGGCATAACGAGCATGGAGTTCTTGCCCAGCTCGCATCAAAGATGCCACATGCAGAAGGTAGCCGCTCCCTGTGATACAGGATCTCAGTTCATTCTACTGTGTTACATCACTTCCCATGTTACTGATCCCTAGTAAATAAAATAAAATTAATATAAATAAATAAATAAATAAAATAAAATAAGACTAAGGATTTCTGTAGAACTAGAGGCCATTGTTCTAATAATTAGATCCTGGCATGTAAAAATAAGAGAACAGAACACTTTTGCCTCTCTTCTGTGAATGGCAAGCCATGGATGTCCATATGATATACTAACAGCTGTTTAATAGGTAATATAATGGGATAAAGCCCGTCTCTCAGCCTAACTGGTAGCTTATCTCTATCCCTATATCCCGCAGTAGTATGAGGTGATATCCTATCATTGACACTTGGACCAAAGTGTCCAAGGCTATAAAATTGACAGGGCTTCCTCTTCCTGTTTTGGTCTCCCCGTTGCTGAACGTGAAGTGCTACAGGTTACCGAGACTATTAGATGGACTGATGATCTCCTCCAAGTGTCAAGCCAAGGGCTTAAGGAAGACCTCTTTTGTGTGTTGGATTTTTGTGTTTGCTATTTTGTTTTTCACTTGAATCATGATACTGAAGAAACAAAGCACTACTGTGTTTTTCCTCCAGGAGTTTATCATTCAAAGAGGGCAGTGGAATCAATGCTGGCAGAATGGTGTGAACAGGAGATAATCCAGGACTGCTCGATGGTGTGTCTCATGATTAAAAACCCGAGGAGGACTACTCCCCACTCCCAAGAGCGGGTGTGCTTGGGTAGAGTCTGGAGTGGGTGTCCAGGCTGCCCAGACTGTGCCCATATGAGAAGAGGAGAGACACCATGGTCTACAAGCTTGGGCTTCCCTGGTCAACATCAGGGGAACCTCCAAAATCGAGAGGGTACCTGGGGAGCCACGGGCTTAGAACGAGGGCTTGATGTCCCAAGAGCCAGGGTTGAATCCGGTGGACAGCAGGAGGCAGTCGGGACTGGGACTTGATGCACTGTGATATCTGGAGTTATGGAAAGTGTGTGAACAAAGAGACAGGTGGGAGTGATTTTGAAGGAGGGTGAATGGGAAAGAAATGGGGAAGTGTTTGGCCAGTCATCATTGTGAGATCTGGGGGTGACGGTCACAAACTCTACTGAAAAGACACACCTAGAAAAAAAAAACTTAAGGGAAAATACCAGGACTTGGTGATCCACACAATGGTGAAGAAGAGCTTTTTTTTTTTTTTTTTGCTTGGAAGTTGTGCTTCTCAGCGTTTTCCACAGAACCACTGAGTCAGAATATTTGAATCAGCTTAGACAGCTTCACTTAAAGACCAAAGGAAGCAGAGGCTTTGGGAGGAAACCGTCTACACTTCCTAAAATACCTAACAAGGTCCCTAGAAGGGAACCTCATTACCCAGACACCCACCATTCACGATTTAAATAAATATACTTCCACGGCATGGTGTGTGGGCTTAAACAGCAAAACTACAAAGACCACGTCAGTGAGTTCATGCCCCTCTGGATGCCTGCTCCACAAGTTGCCAACCCAGCCAGGGCTCCTGTTGTCAGAAGGGCAGGTCACCTGGGCCCGCACAGAGCACGGGTCTGTCCATTATGGCTCTCCCAACCCCCTTCCTTCCAGAGGCACTACTACCCACCAGCAGTCTCCCCCCCCCC
>RCUC01131750.1:0-25482 GCA_003697995.1 Taxidea taxus jeffersonii | reverse complement strand
AAAAAAAAACAAAAAACCTGACAATGAAAATACTAATAGTATATTAAAATTCAAAGAAACAAATATTTTGGTTACATTATAAATGTGATGATAAATATGAAGAATATTTGATCAAATGGAAAGATATAAAGGATGATAAAAATGTATGCTCTTTTTCTGTTCTAGGGTTGCAGTTTCCACTGAAACTGGATAATGTTCCAAAAGTAATTTGAAAGACACTTATTTGAAGTTCAGGGTGTATGTTCCCATAGAAACATTTTTGAAAAGTGTGAATTAGGTTCCTAAGTTACCTATGAATTCTGTCTAAAACCAATATGTAGCAAAAGTATATTAATTAATATTTTGAATCAGTAGAAAACTGTTGCACTGGAACCAGAATCAGTTACAGGGCCATGAAGAAATTAAGGAAATAGTTTCATGGAGCTCCTAATAAAGGGTTTTGAGGAGATATCAAAGAAATTGGGTGTCCATTGTACCTGGTCATTATTCAGGTCCATTTTCATTACTTCTCTAGCTACATCGTCCCTCTTAGTGACCCTATCCAGTTTGTGGCTTTATATGTCACAATATGCTGAGCTTTCCCAAATTTCTGACTCTAGCTCAGACCCTTCGCCTAAACTGCGTCAAGTGTATCTCATGCCTTCTTGTCTGAAAGACATTTCAAACTGAACGTATCCCAAACCAGATTTCTAATCTCCCCACCATCAAACCAGACTCACCTGTCCTCCCCCATCTTGGTTAATGGCAATGCTAGCCTTTCATTTCTGACTTTTCTCCTCTCATACCCTAAGCCCAACCCTTTTCTATATCCTGTCAGCTCTACCTTTGATGTGCATCCTGAATCCTCCTTCCATTTCTCATTTTCTCTGGTCTAAGACAACATCATGTCTTGGCCCTGTTACTGTACCTTCCTTCTAACAGATTTCTCTGCCTTACCCTTGCTCCCAAAAGTCTGTTCTCACCACAACAGATAGAAAGACCATGTGAAACCACAAGTTAGAGCCACTCAATACCCTCCCACAGCTCCCACCTCACTCAGGGTAAAGCCAAAATATTTACATTGCTCTGTTTCCCATTGCCAACCTTCCTGAGCTCATCCTCTAGTCCCTTCCCCTTGTTCATGCAACTCCAACCTTAATTGGCCTCTTCACTCTTTCTTAAGCATTCCTCTTCTGCTGCTCTCTTGGAGTTTTTGTTTTTGTTTTGTTTTTTATACTATTTCTATTTTTTTAAAAGATTTTATGTATTTATTTGACAGATCACAAGTAGGCAGAGAGGCAGGCAGAGAGAGAGGGGGAAGCAGGCTCCCTGCTGAGCAGAGAGCCCGATGTGGGGCTCGATCCCTGAGATCATGACCTGAGCCAAAGGCAGAGGCTTAACCCACTGAGCCACCCAGGCGCCCCTCTCTTGAGTTTTTGAGTCTGCTGTTCCCACTGCCTGTAATGTCCTCTAGGTGACCACACAGTTAACTCCCCCACCTCGCTCCTATCGGGTCTTTATTGAAATTTCACCTCCTTAGGCCTTCAATGGCCATCAGACCATTTAAAAAATTCCAACCTCCCTAACTACTCTGTGCCTCATCTGTTTTATTTTTCTTTTTAGTCTTTACTATCATCTAACATACCGTATGCGTAAGTTGTTTACTGTCTCCTCCATACTAGACTATAAGCTCCACAAGGTCAATGGCATTGGTCCCCACTACCTAGAACAAGGCCAGGCATATAGTAGGCATTCAAATATTTGTTGAGTAAATTGAATGAATTAGCAAATTAAAGACCTGAATGAGTAAGTAAATGACTTCATTTCACAAGTGCTCTGTTGGCACTGTTCTTACCGTTATTGCCCATCACAGAGATATTTTTTTTTTTTAATTACAAATAGAGAGAAAAGAAAAAGTCAGTAACGTCTTGTTTGTCTCTGCATCTCCAGTCTTGCCCACTCTTCATTTTTCCCGCCCAGGAGCTACGATGATCCCGGTAAAACTCAAACCTGCTAAACCGGCCTCTATGGAACTCCATGACTTTGAAGATAAAATCTATCTTTTTAAATCTGGCTTATAAGACATTTCATTGTCCACCTCTCACCTTTCTTTCCAGCTTCACAGTCAGTCAACCATGTTTCTGACAGGGAAGCACCAAGGCAGTAAAGAGATTCTGAGTCAAGATTTCTCCTGTAGCTCAATGGCTGTTGATGCTGAACAGCCTGGCTCCGTGACTATGAAGAATTTTTTCTGAGCTGGCCACCTGCCATTCTTGGGGATGGGGTCGTCATTCGTTACTCAGAGTCTTTGTGCCTTTTAGCGTTAGAGGGCAGTTGGTTTATCTACTCCTTTTCTCTTGAATTAAGTTTTACAAAAAAATCCTAGTATAAAAACAATTGAAGTGAAACTGTTCTGCTTAAGCTGGGTGACCTGAGGGAGGGGCGTTTAAGCCCTGACTGTTCGTCTCCCAAACACCTGGCATGGCCCCTGCTGCCCGTCTGAGCAGCCACGGCTGGTGAGGCTCTGATCGATGATTGCCAGGCGGCCTCACAATTCACCGACCCAGAAGAAGAAAGCCTTTCAAAACAGCCACATCTTATTTGGAAAAATTGCCCCAGTAACTGAAATGCACTTTGCTGTTCTCTCCTTCCCTGTTTGGCGAGTGACAAAGAGCAACATCTCCAAATGGCAGGAAACAACAACGCGAGAAGTATGTCAGCATCTGCATGGTGCGGGAGAGGCTACATTCTGCAGGTTTTCGCCTAATGATTGGCTCCCAGGGGAGTAATTAGAATTTGGTGCACTTCTTAACTGGCGCTACGCCGGCGTTTCTGCCAGAGGATTCTGAGAAAAGATTTGTTGTTTCAGTTTCAAAATTGCATTTTAGACCGACTCTTTGAATAGAGTGCATGTAGGGACACGTGGCGTGAATGTTTAGCAATTCCATCTCTCTGCCTCAGGTCCAAGACAGGCTTATTTTTCGGAAGTCTAATAAAAAAAGTGATATTAAAAAATGGAAAGTGGAGTTTTTTAACTGCCAGAAGATATTTTTTTTATTCTTAGATATTAAGATGAGGAGGCTTCAAGGGAGGCTGTGTAGTGGGGAAGGGGGGGGGGGTCTTTGTCATGCCCTTTGCTGAAGTGCAAATTTATTTTCCAAATGAGAAATAAGACCCTATTCGATTTCAAAGACCCTATTTGAGTCAAACCAAAGCAACCAAAGTATTAGTCCATTTGCAAGAAGGACGATAGCCAGTGCAAACCTAATGTCTCTGACTTGGGATGAAGCACGTATACAAATCAATGAGTAACTGTGCGCTTTTTTTAACACTTGCACACAGCCCCCTGCTTCCTCCACTTCCTGGCAACATAAGCCAGCTCCCCAGAGGATCGGGGGCGAAGGAGACCTATTGGAAAGAACTGGTTAGTCATTCCCGTCTGCAACCCATCATGACTTTGGAGGAACCAAGAAAAAGGAGCAGTTATTTCTGTTACCGTTGTATGCAGCTTATTTCAAGGCAGAACCTATCGCAATAATGGTTTTGACTAGCTCTTCAGTGACTCTGGGACTATGGAAGGATGAATGGCCGCCCATCGCTATAGGCAAACCCTTGTCTTTCTGTCTCTCTCTCTCACACACACACACACACAGACATCATACACATACTGTACACAAAGCACACACACTGCCCACCAACACGTCACACACACACACCAACAAGAGACACCGCACACATATACACGCCACGCGCAAACACCCCGCCCACAAACACACATCATCTGTGCGTTCCCCACATGCATGCGCACACACCGCAGGCTTACACAGGCTCTACACGCACACCACACACACACATACCACATACAAATGCACACACGTACCCGTTATACCCACACCATGCGTGTTAGACATCTACACAGACACGATGTACATGAACATGCAACCCTTGCAAACACACACAGCACACAAATGCTTGCACATGACATGTAAATTCACCACATGGGTACACACCACCTCAGATGTAAATGTACACCCCAGCTGCCAGTAATCACACACACGTATCACAAATAGGCACACGGGACCTACATATGCACACCCACAATACAGAGACACAGACCAGCCTACCACCTACGAATGCACATCTCACACCCACATCCCGTATGGCCAGTGTGCACACACGGCAGACAAATTTACCACACTCATATGCACACATCCCATGCAAATTTACACACACCTATACACCGCAAACACACCTCCACGCACACATACATGTCACACACACAACACACACTCATGCACAAACACATGTATGTGTGCATACGTACACATCACAAGCATACACACACTGTGCTCAAACACATATCCCACACACATACACACACCATGCTCATAACCACATGCCACATGCAAACACACACACACACTCACACACACAACACACACATGCACACCCCAAACCACTTACAAGTGCACATGCCACATATCCGCACACCACATCGTGCATAACATTCATGCATACAGCACATACAAAGTCACCTTTGTCTTCCCACAGAGGTTCTGGGGTAGCCGAGGAAAGAACATTGAGAGAAGAGAACTGGGGCTATGGAGCACAGACCCACTGGAGCACACTGGAATCAGCTGGGCTTTCAGCAATCTGACTGAGGAACCGTGTGAAGCTGCTGCCCACCCATCATTGCTGTTGTTTCTACCCCTGTAGGTAGGAGCTCAGAAATCCAATCTGTTAGCCTTTACTAAGTTACTAGAACATGCCAGCAACCAGTAGGCCCACACCTCTCTTTTCATCAGCTCGGGTGTTGGCAGAAGAAATGCACTGGCTGCGGAAGTTTCGAAAAGGGATTTACCCCCTCCCCCAGGAAGACTTTTATTTTCCTTACAAATACTAGATCTTACAGTTCAAAAAAAGAAAGCAGCTTTTAGTTTCCATACCATGGGTCAATCTGCAAAAAAAAGTAATTTCCAAGACGTCCATTTGACCCCCTTTCCCAGACCTGCCCTCAGGCCTTAATACATGGAGGAATTACTCCAGGTGTGACCCAGCCCAGAGCCAGCTGCAAAGCCTTATCTAAACCCAGCACAATTGCTTCAGGAGCCCTTGTTTAGTTTTAACAGCAGGTCTTAGTGAAACACTAACCTCTTCCCATTGATGGTGGCAGTTATTTTAATTCTTATGTCTGTGAAAGGTATGGCCATCCCATCTGGCATTCTGCTTTTGGGTACCAAAGAAAATGCTTGCCCCAAATGTAGGCTACATGGTAGTTCAACATGAAGGTTCTGGAACAGGCCTGCCAGACAGAAGCTGAAGCCAGCTCCCCTGCTGAGCTGTTTACCAGTTGGATGTCCTCAAGTAAGTCATTTAAACCCTTAAAAGTCACAGCTTTTCATTGGTCAATTAAAAGTATAGCTAGCTCCTGAGATTGTAATGAAGTTAATAAATTAAGCAAAATGCTAAGAACAGCATTAGCAGTGTTGGCAAAAGAGGAAGCCTTCACTAAGTGGTAGGCCCAATCAATAGGAAAAAAAGGTTGTAAGAGAATTAGGAAGTTGGACTGCTCTATTATTAGTAAGAAAATGGAAGTGTTCGCATTTATTAGTCATCTTCTCAAGGTGAGGCTTTGGCCTTCAACAACCCCATGATGTCAGCTGGTAGTGCCTCAATTTTTCAGATGCAGAAACTGATGTTCGGAAAAGCTATGGTAACCTTCTTGTCACGCAGGTGACAACGTTGAGATTTGAACCTAGGGTAGAATAATGCCAAAGTTCTCTTTCTTTCTACTCCGCTACTACATTTTGCTTGTTCTAAAGCCTCTCCTCATTATCCTACTGCATCATTACCCTACCTCCTAAAGGTCAAGTTAATGATATCAGTTCAGGGGCACCTGGTGGCTCAGTGGGTTGAGCCGCTGCCTTCGGCTCAGGTCATGATCTCAGGGTCCTGGGATCGAGTCCCGCATCGGGCTCTCTGCTCAGCAGGGAGCCTGCTTCCTCCTCTCTCTGCCTGCCTCTCTGCCTACTTGTGATCTCTCTCTGTCAAATAAATAAATAAAATCTTAAAAAAAAAAATATCAGTTCATTCCTAGCAACTATAGCATAGCCAACTATAGTATAGAACCACGGAATTCCAGGGAGATCTGGGAAAAAGATCCAAAGCCATCCTGATTGTGGAACTTAAGGTCTACTACGGAGGAGGGAGGGACTTACAGACAGCCTACATTCCTGAGTGGTTTCATAAAAACACATCTTCCCAAGTTTGTTCTGAACTCAAGACATTCAAGACTTTCTCCTGGTGGCATATTCAAGAGGAAGACAAAGGAGAATCTGAGTAAAAAATGCACAGAAAGAGAGGAAAGGAAGGAAAGGAGGAAAGGAGGGAGAGGAGAAGAAGAAAATAACAAAGAATCATTTCATCCTGAAAGGCTTGCAAGGGAAACACAAGAGCCCGCATATCTACGGTACATCCAAAGGATACTGGGAAAGGAAGTGATGTCCCTCAGGAAACCAGGATGCGAGCAAAGCCAGACACCCCAATAACACGACAGCAAAACCCCTGTCATCTCTCTCCAGCCCAGAGTCAAAAAGTGTCAGAAATTCAGGCCCTCTACGGGAGGATTTTTCTGAGATGCTATTTTTCTAGAGGTCCTAGAAGAAAGGTAAGTAAAGTGCTATCCCCTCCTCTCCCCGCCCCCATCCCAGAGGCCATGAGGGAACACCATGTCCTTCTCTTTTGTCCACCACAAAAGCTTCCACTTCTTCCACAGGCCACAGAAGCACAGGCCTGGTAGGAGTGTCGGGAAGTGGGGGAGGGGTGGTGTGAGGCTTGCTAGGATGACAAGGGCCCAGCTTGTCCCAGGAATGCCACCCTCTCAGCAGGTCCCTGAGATCTGAGTGCCCTCCCCAGCTCTGAAGGTCGTTTGACCTTTAAGGTTTTCATATTCTAAAAGAATACTAGTTTCCAGTTCCAAATAGCCAGTGTTCTTCAGTTGTCCGTCTTCCACATTCTCATGTAAATAAGGCGAGATTGTGACGATAATTCTATGTTCATGCATTTGGAAGAGAGGCACTGCTTTTTCAGGAGCCAGGAAAAAATACCATGGAGGAAACGCTATTTACAGATGATTAAAATGCAGGCGCACACACGCAGAGAAGCAGAGAGCAGACTCGCTAAGGCAGCGAATGAGATCACTAAAAGCCAGGAAGGTGAACTCACCTTTGGAACTGATAAGAGCCATTGTTTAGCCTTCCTTCTTTTTTCTCCCTTTGGATCTAAGGCTGCCTCTCCTATCACTTTCTCCTTTGACACAGTATCTCATTGTCAGCATTGAGTGAGACTAAAGAACATTGGTCATTCCGCATCAGAGCAATGCACTCCCCTCCTTTTGTCTTTTTCAGGAAATTAGTAGCTTGTGTTCCATTAACTGGAGTGTTTGGCCTTATCTCATTCCTATAAGCAAAGTGGAAATTTCAAGGCCATAATTTAAAATTATTCTGTCCAATTCATTCTAAATGCTCTCAATTGCAGCCTTTATCTCTAGACCTTACTAAAGATAATATTCAGGCTCACCTGCAGGCCCACAATTGTCCTCTTTTTGGAGCTGAGGTCTTTAGAAATGTAATGAAATGTGACAGCCCTTTGAATTGGGCCCTAGAAACTGTCCCTTTTATGACCAAATGGATTCTTTGCCACCTTAGAAGCCGGTCTCTACATTGTTTTCTAATGTATTTTATAGGAGGACCTGGGAAACCCTGGTTTCCTAAACAGATAATACAAGTACATTGTTCCAGAACAGGTCTTACAGGGATTTGTTGCTTTTTCTGATAGTCATTCCAATCTTGAGGTTGCCAACAACATCTCATCATCAGACCGAGGCTTCAGTGCGCCCTTTTGTCACATATGTACTGAGGTGAGGACGAGCCCTAACGGTGCAGGCTAATATGGCCTCTTTCCACTGTGTGCAATCAGTTTCAAGAGAAGCTCATAGAGCTGAAAGCTCACCTTCTTCCAGGATGCACCAGCTCCCTTAGTTGAGGTTTTGTTTTTTTTAAGAAATGGCATCTTTTCTGATCTGTCAGAGCTTACGTTGTGCCAACAGCTAAGTCGTTTACCATCTCATCTAATTTCTTATTTTAAAAATAAGTCAGGTCTCAAAGAAGTCAGATGATTTCCTGGAGTCATATAGATAGTAGATAGCTGAGACTGGCTCATGTCATTTGAATTCCTCTTCAATACCCTTTTCACCAACTTGTATGGGCATCCAGAGATGTGTAATCATGAACTGTGTTCTAACAAGACTCCACTGTTCCAATAACTGAAAGGGGGCCTTACAATTCATTATACTAGCTCAGTTATTCTGTGGCACTTAACAGAATTCTAAAAATACATGGATTGTTATAGCTTATAATTCACACAAATATCTCTTCTCTGACCACAGCGTGATCAAAACAGAGCTCAGAGGGGTTCATCCAGGAGCAGTAGAAGGAAAATAAAATCTACCGTGTTCTCCAGATTCTAGTCCTGATTGTCAGCCCTAATTCTGCGACTCTGGGGAAGTCATTAATTTTCACATGTAAAATTGGAGAAGTTGAAAAGATAGTTGAGATGTTTCAGGTGAAGGGCTATACTAGGTGACGACTGAGGTTTCCTTTCAACACTGAGATGCTATTATTCCCTCATCTGTTTACCAGGCAATCGGTTGGATGCACTCCCCTTACTGACCCCTGCAAGGAGCTCACTTTCATCTCGGGTGGCCCAGCAGAGTAGGCCCACAAGGCGTCTCTGATGTGGAAGAAACCAACCTACCGTGTCAGGTAAGCCGTGGTGGCAAAGTTAGCTAGCCATCCACCAATGTTCACTTCTTCTTTCTGGTATTGAAATCCCCCACCCAGATTTTCACTGGGTTGAAGGCCTTCCAATTATTGATGACAGTTCCTGGCTTCACTTGCAATGAGGTGTGGCTCTGTGACTCAGTTCTGACTCATGACAAGTGAGCCAGAAGCGCTGTGTATGACTTCTAGGTTTTACCCTTAACTGGAAAGGATGTGTCCCCCACTTCCTATTTTCCCTTCCCAGTGTCAGAGGGAGAGTCACGATAGCCAACCAGATAGCACGATAGCAGCCAGAGATAGAAGCTGCGTGCTGTGTATAACAGAATTAATATACTTACCTTGTATTGCCTACCTCTGGACAGGCGCGTAAGAGAAAAACAAAATCTAATGGCATTGTGAGTCTCTGTTTTACCAGCCTAGATAGTTCACCCAATGGTATAGCCATCAGTGATGGCTGCCATGAAAGAAAAATGAAGAATCCAGGGCACCTGGGTGGCTCAGATGGTGGAGCATCTGCCTTAGGCTCGGGTCATGATCTCTGGGTCCTGGGATAGAGTCCCACATCTGTCTCCCTTTTCAGGAGGGAGCCTGTTTCTCCCTCTGTCTGCTTCTCTCTCTGCCTGCTTCTCCCTCTCCCTCTGCTGCTCCCACTGCTTGTGCTCGCTCTGTCTCTGTCTCTCTCAAATGAATAAATAAAATCTTGAAAAAAACAAAATGAGGAATCCAAGCAGGATGCTTCAGCCTTGGATTCCATTTGGTAATGACCAAGTAGTGATTAATGGTAATCCAAGGAATCTCAAGCTTCATAGTTCATAGAAGACTGGATGATGATTGTTAAAGCCAATGATGTTTTTAATCCAATGCGCCCTGTAGAATAATGGTAAAATGAATCCTCATCCCGATCATATGTAGCCAAATATGGTTTTTTAAAAATTCCAATCTCGATAAATAGTCTCACACTACAGAAACAGCATAAATTATAAACATAGTATAAAATATAAACACTAGGGCTGCCAGTAACAAAAAGTCATTGGTATTGGGTTTTAACAGCCACCAGATTGTCTTTAGAGAAGTCTTACTTCAAATACATCATCTTCGTGAATCTGGAAGTCCCAGGAGCCCACTGAGCAGAGATCACCACCCTATAGCCAGTATACTAAAACAACTATTTCCAAAATTCTTCACTTACTAGTCAGTTCCTTGCCACATCTCTCTTTCAACCTGGGCAATCTGGGCAATTCACAGACCATTATGTGAGTTTGTAAAACCTGCTATCTGATGTCTGACCAGCATCTCGCTTGAGAATAAAGAATGAACCACAATTTGGACAAGGTAACTGTGGCAAATACTACAGACGGCTTCACTCAACAACCGTTCCAGTCTCCCTTCCTGTAGAACAAAGGCGAGAAAGCTAATCCCCACATTCCCCAGAGAGAGTTCTGCGTGGGACCCAGGTTCTCCAAAGCCCACTCACTTTCGGTGAGCTACCTGATACCTTATATTAAATCTCTTTCTGTTTACACTAGCTAACCTCGATTCTCTTTCTGCAGCTAAGAACCTGATGGCTACGGTGGTATTTTCATTCTCTGCCTCTTCAAGGATTGAAAACATGAGCTTCTTAGAAATTCTTTGTTATGGCTATCTTCTTATCACTAGCACGTTCAACATTAATTATTTTAATAAAGAAATTTTAACAAGGGAAAAAGAAGGGAGTCCCAGGACTCAGGAGGTGGGGTGGTAAGTGCTATTTGTGCTAGTCAGAAAAGATCCACAGCTGCCTTCTTTCCAGACTGACTCACTGGCCCTCTGCAGAGACATGTGGTCATTTTCACACAAATCTCAGTGTGGAGGCCGATGCTGGGAGACTACAGAGGGCAAGGAGCTTTTGGATGGGGTACTTTGATAATTCGTTACGCTTCCAGAGGCTAAAGGAGTAAGCACCAGGAGCCAGTCCTGAGAAAACCTGTCCATAGAGTCGTTAAGCCTGTTTCATGTAGGTTTGTAATTCCCAAAGTGTGGTCCTCAACCCGCAGCAGCATCTGGAAAGTTCCTAAAAAATACAAATTCTCACCTCCACGCACACCTACAGAATCAGAAACTCAGGGCTGGAGCCACCTATCTGTTTCAGGAAAGCCTCGAGATAATTCTGGTGTGTGCTCAAACTTGAGGACCACTAATACTGGTTGTCTCACCCTAGCCGGGGTTCAGTGGAGTTTAAGAAAAATAGTGGCAGGGTAAGAAAGAGAAAAGACAGTTAGTTGAAGAAGCTGAACTTTGATCACAAAGGAGGCTCAGGTTCGAATATAATGGAATCTTTTCCCATGTGACATGTGAAATGGAGAAAACATCAGTAGAAAGAGCATTGTGCTGGGAATCTAGGTTATTGGATTGGAATTTGGAATTTTTAACTAATAATTAAGTAATGTTAAAGTAATCACTTGAATTTTCTGGGGCTCCATTTCCTCATTTGTAAAATGAAGAAACAGGGCGCCTGGGTGGCTCGGTGGGTTAAGCCACTGTCTTCGGCTCAGGTCCTGGGATCGAGCCCCACATCGGGCTCTCTGCTCAGAAGGAAGCCTGCTTCCCCCTCTCTCTCTTCCTGCCTCTCTGCTTACTTGTGATCTCTCTCTGTGTGTCAAGTAAATAAATAAAAGCTTTTAAAAAATAGAAATAAAAAAATAAAATGAAGAAACAGGATAAAATGTTCTCCAACACACACAAATTGTGTTTTCTATCAGTTCTGGACAAAATTAACACTATTGCCCCTGATTACATCAGATTGCTTCCTTAGTATTGTGCCCTTTTTAGTATAAACCTGATGATAGAAATTTCCCAGCATTCTGTTTCCCTGCTTAGGAGCTGTACCTGGAGGAAAATTACCAAAAGACGCATGCCATTCTCCACTTCAAGTCAATGGTCCAGGCATATACTCCAGCTGAATTCAGGTCTGGTAAAATCCACTGCATGTCTGAAAGACTATATAACATGTAAAATATATTGGAAAATAGTAATATTTTAGAAATGTGTACAAATTACTTATATGTGTCTTTTATATTATTGATGCTTTTATCAGACATGAGCTTTGACTGTTAAGGACTAGATTTGCACAGTTCAAGATAGTGTGTGTGTGTGTGTGTGTGTGTGTGTGTGTGTGTGTTAATTAAATGCTTTAATCTATTTCCAAATTTAAGAATTGAGAATTGCTGGCTTTCAGCCAAGGCTGAGGCAGGTAGTCATTACACTTGGGAAAACCACAAAATTACATCCTTTAACAATGTAGAAACATTGCAACATTGACAGAAGATTGTGTCCACTCAGTGAACTTGGGAACTATAGAGGGGGAGAAAAGCCCTTTGTGTAATTGAAGCTTGAGTGCATGAAGGAAGGGAGGGCTTGGCCTACCTATGAAACAGCAAGGATCAACACTTAATCAGGTAATGAATTTCTGAAGATAGAAATGCAAACACATTACATAACTATCAAGTAATAAATTAATAAAGAATGCTAGAAGAAGGGACAGCAAAAATGTGTGATCCTTGAGGCTGAGACTGGATCTTTCTTCCTACCACCTTAACTAGGCAAATATTAGGTACTTAGTAAATATTTGAGGTTGAATGGAAGAATAACAATTGAGGATGAGAGTATTTTAACTCTTTGTAAATAATTACAAAGAAACACAAATTTTAGCTGTGTGTTTCCAATAGCAGGAAGTTGCTTTACTTTAATAGAACCTAAAATTTAGTATTTTTGCAATGTCAGTTGCGGAGGCATGAAGATGTAATGTAAGCTATACTATGTTGAACCTTGTGAAATTACAGAGACTCACTGTTTCTGTCCTACAAAAATGGCAAATTGAAATGGTCCAAAGGGTCCAGGTTTGTCATTGTTGTTGTTGTTTGGTTTTCTGCCTAGGAGATAGCCTCAACATTTTAAAAACCGACTGGCACTCTGTAAACACTGAGTCACAAAGAGTAAATTCTGCCACTAGCAGGCACGGAGCCCTTATATGTTCTCAAGACCCCCCAACTCCCACCAAAATATGTGACTGCCGATTAACCGCAGGCGTAATTTCAGAGCACAAATCTTCTTTAAAATAAATGAAACATAGTGTTATTCTGGAACTATTAGAAGAACGTAAATAGAAAAGACTCTGAAGAAGGTTTTAAAATGAGATTATGGGGATGGTTGCCCAACTCAGTGAATAAACTAAAAAACATTGAATTATACACTTTAAAAAGTTGAATTTGATGGACTATCAATTATATCTCAATAATTTTTTTTTTTTTTTTTTTTTTAATAAAAGAGACTAGAGCTACAGAGAGTGGAAATACAAATGCCCTTTGTGGACCATTCTGTGGTTCCAAGGAGGAGGAGGAGAGCGTTGCTTGCCAAACTCCAGACATCTGCCTGCTGGCTGGCCAACCTCCACAGCATCATCTCTGAGAAGATTGCATGTCGCAGCTCCCTTCCTTGCCAAGTCGTGAAAGTAAATATACAAGCAGTATTAATAGCCTCTGGTATTTTCAGCGCCATGCTCGAACTCTGGAAAGGGATCCCCTGAACATTCCTAACTGAAGCATTGGCGAGAAGTGTCATCTTTGCAAACGCCGTTTGAGTCTTTGTGGGAAGGATCTTTTTCAATCCACTCGTCCAGTCGAGTCATACGGCTGGTTCTAGGACACAGAGTAAATGTAAGAGTTACCTGTAAGCAGTGATTCTTCACCTCGGAAGAGAAAAGGTTAGGAATCCCAGATGAACAGCCAGAACACTCAGAAAAATGTAGGGAGCCACGGATTCAATTTTACACACAATGTCAAGAGTCCAGGAGCCTTTGAATCCCTGCCATAGATTCCAGATTTGGAATCTTTGGTCTATCTTCTTTAGCATGTCCCCTCTGCATTCCGTGAGAGTATTTTAGAGAGATTTAACGTTGAAAATGAAACACTAGAATCTGGGAGAGACTCAAGGGAGGCTACCGCTTTCCTTTACTATCACAAACACCGATCCTAAGTTCCTGACTAGAACCTATGGTGCCTTCCAATGGGATGTAAATGGCACCTGGCAATGGGGGGAAAGAGCCTGGCAGAATAGATTCATAATTCCCTTATGTTTTCATTGCCTTTGGCTTCTCTCTGTAACCCCCACCACCGCTTATAATCACATACATTATTATTCTATTCCCAGTGTTTCTTTGACATTGTGTTGTTCCTCAATACCTGAGCAAGCATATATAGTTTAAAAATTGTTTAGAAATCCTATTTTTATTTATTATTATTTTTTTTTTTTTAGAGAGAGAGAGAGAGAGAGCGAGCACAGCAGACAGAGTGGCAGGCAGAGGCAGAGGGAGAAGCAGGCTCCCCACTGAGCAAGGAGCCCGATGTGGGACTCGATCCCAGGACGCTGGGATCATGACCTGAGCCGAAGGCAGCCGCTTAACCAACCGAGCCACCCAGGCGTCCCCTATTTTTATTTTTTTAAGTTTTTATTTAAATTCCAGTTAACATATAGGGTAATAGGTATAGTGTATAGTTTCTGGAGTAGAATTTAGTGATTCATCACTTACATATAATACCCAGTGCTCATCACAACAGGGGCCCTCCTTAATGCCCATCACTCCTTTAGCCCATCTCCCCTGCCTACCTCCCCTCCAGCAGCCCTCAGTTTGTTCTCCATAGTTAGGAGTCTGTTTTATGGTTTGCCTCTCTTTCTTTCCCCCATGTTCATCTGTTTGGTTTCTTAAATTCCACATTTGAGTGAAATCATATGGTACTTGTTTTTTTCTGACTGACTCATTTAACTTGACATAATACACTGGTTTCATCCATGTTGTTGCAAATTGCAAGATTTCATTCTTTTTACAGCTGAGTAATATTCCATTGTATATATACACCACAACTTCTCTATTCATTCATCAATTGATAGACATTTGAACTCTTACCATAATTTGGCTATTATTGCTAATGCTGCGGTAAACATCAGGGTGCATATGTCCCTTCAAATCAGTATTTTTATATCTTTTGAATAAATACCTAACAGTGCAATTGCTGGATTGTCTTACAAGATACATCTCTGGAGGCAAGGGAAACAGAAATCCCATTTTTAATAACAACCATTATTATTAATAATGCATTATTAATAATAGCCATTAACAATTACAATCCGTAACAAAAGAAGTCTAGAGAGACCAAGAACTCAGTGGTTTCTTACAACTTATGTTACCGGGCTCTGATTGGGTTTCAAGACAAGTTTTGAATGCATTTAAAAGCAACTATTTCTTAAGAAGGAATGGAATCAAAAGTGGTAAGAATTTATTAAGCGTCCATTGAATGCTCAGCCCAGTGTTTAAATGGCATGGAGAACACAGAGGAAAAATAGCTTCTTCCATCACAGAACTTACTAGTAATCAACAAGACAAGATGGTGAAAAAACAGGCAATTAGAGAATGAAACAACAACTAGTGCTAAGTATTCAAATTCATAAACCATTTTTTAAAAGTTTCAAATAAAAAGAAGTGTTTTGTGTTCTACAGCTTGCTTGCCCTGAAAACCAAAGATGTTATGAACACTGCACCGAAATAGCCAGATTTGGGGAAGGGGGGCACCATATGTCAACAATCACCACTAAGCATTATTTCCTGGCATTCTGCACAACTCCATGCCATATAATGTATAATTAAAAAATTTAACAAATCATGGCCCTTATGCATAAGTCCCTCACAATCCAAGTTTATTTTCCAATTGATGAGGAAGAAAAAATTGCTTTCTTTTTTTCCTACTTGAAATTCTGACAGGAAGTATCCAAGGAGAAATCTGTTCTTGTAAGATTCTCAACCAGAAACAGAAACATTTCCATCAAAAATATAGCAAATAGGACTGTTCTCCTGAGATTTCTAACCTAATTAATCAGATGAAAACACCTTTCAGATAGTCCTTTGCTAATGTGTTTAGAGATGATAAAAAACCGTGGAGTGTATTTTCTCCTCTGCTATCTATGGAACGCAGGCTGTGTCACTTGAGGTAAAAGCAGGCTGACGAAAATGAATTTGTGGGTCATTTAGGAAGAAAGCAGGACTGGAATGAAAATAAAGGAGCCCAGACTAATTGTCAGAGATTCCCAACCATTCTCATATAATTTACATTAACATATAATGGTTTGTATCTCTAAACCAAATTGCAAGATTGAGTCGGTAGTTATGAGCTAGTTGAATAAAGTCGATCACATCAAATAGGATTTTACTGAAGGATCTTTTGTGTGATAACAATCCAAACCCGATTACAGTCATCCAATGATGTTATTGGAAGGGGTGACATCTTGAATCCAGGGCACACTTTTCTCGTCGGGGCCAGCCCTGGACTTCCTCAAAACAGCCAGACTTGCTTTAGCATCTTGGGCATTATATGGATACTTCACGTGGACAGTGGTCTCAGAATCTGTGTCGTGTGTGTGTGTGCACATGCGTGCGCAAGCGTGCGTGTTACTTTTTACTGCAGCATAAAACATGCACATAGAAAAGTGCCTAAAATGTACCTGTATTCTTCTACAACTGCTTAAACAAAGAGTCCAGTCCAGGTTAAGAAATACAATACATCAGCTCCCCAAAAGAGCCGAAACAGTATAGTTTGATTTGGTCTGGCTCTGAAATTTTTTTTAAATTAATTAATTAATTATTTATTTATTTGACAGACAGAGATCACAAGTAGGCAGAGAGGCAGGCAGAGAGAGAGGAAGGGAAGCAGGCTCCCCGCCAAGCAGAGAGCCTAATGTGGGGCTCGATCCCAGGACCCCGGGATCACGACCCGAAGGCAGAGGCTTTAACCCACTGAGCCATCCAGGCACCCTGGCTCTGAATTTTATTGGAAGAGAATCATAACGTAGGTGTTTTCTATGCCACGATTCCTTTGTTTAACCTTAAAATTGTGACGGTTTCTACAGTGTTGCCTGCAATTGTTGTTTGCTCATTTATCACTGTTTAGTATCCCAATGCATTTATCCCTTATCTGGGGGCCCCTAAGCAAACATTTCTCGAGGGTATATTCCTGTAATTGCTGGCCAATATGGTTTATATATCTTCAGCTTTCCTTGGCAATTCTAAGCTTTCTGTCAATGAGATTTTACATCTTAATTATAGCCCATCTGGTCAGTGTATCTGTCATCCCAATTTTCATTTTCTAATTGCTAATGAGGTTGAGCACCTTCTTCTATGTCTACAGGCCTCCATCACTTCTTAATTTAATAATCAACATCTCACTAACTGGGACTTGTCCTTTTTTGTGTGTGTATGCCCCATTCTTAACATAGCAATAGCCTGACCTTTTTCCAATCAATTTGGAATGATTTCATCGCTGTGATTATGAAACTATCCTATCAACTTTGCTTCAGTTTTAACCAGTCATTGAAACAGCCTCCAAAAGATAGTATGTCTGGGGCGGGGCGGGGGGTGGGGGTCGGGTGTTCCATCTACTGCCTGACCTGACTTGTTTTCAAGTCCTTGCCCATATCTAGTCCTTAAAGTTATCACGGTGAAGTTGTACAAGGATAAATGATGACACTTGAACTCATCTGCCACAAAAAGAAGGCTGTTTAGTACAGAAATTAAGGACTTAAGAGCCATCAGTGTCGGGCATTATGATGGTAGCTTACGGAGGAGTCGGTGTCTATTTTCTGGGTGGAATTACAGCCTTTGATATTTAGGGTAACACTAGTATTCTCTTCTTCTAACCAAAAGAGCCCTAGAATGTCAGAGTAAGAAAGACATAGTGTGCTAGTCTGTTTCTTAGAGAGCCATTCATTAACTGTTTACCTCTCATGCCCCAAGTGGTCAAGGGCAAGCTACATTATCACTGATAAAGAGCATTTTCTTTTCTTTCTTTCTCTCTCTCTCTCTCTCTTTTTTTTAAAGAGCATTTTCTGAAAGAGTCTCTGCAGAAATGTGGCCTGCTCTGCTCTGTCTGCATAACCTTGAGTGGACAGAGCCAGGAGCCTCCCAGACCTAGCACTAATCTTTTAATCCTCTTAGATCTTTTGGTGTATTGTCCTCATCTACCTGCTTTCATTATCTCTCTATTGCAACTCAAAAGAACCTAAGGAGTACTAGAAAGTATTTTTACAAAAGGAATTTTAGATTGTTAATTTTGGCAGATATAAACTTAAATGAAGCTGTTTTCATTTCTTTCTCAAATTCCATGGATGTATAGCCTTCTTCTAGGGTTTTTTTTTTTTCTCCTTTACGAAAAAGAAATTTCCAAGACCTATACACCAAGTAAGTGTGTGATTAAAGCATATAACTCTGGAGGATATACGTGAAAGTCAAACTATTCAAAGGGCATAATTGCACAAACAGCAAAGAATTTATTCCAAAGCCTGTATCTGCTGGGGGCTTTTTGTTTATTTTGCTTTTTCCTGTCCTTTTCAGAGTGAAGACCAGACACACCTGGGAGTACTAAATTCCCCCTATAAAGGAAAAATGCTTTGTGTGAAATGTGATGTAAAAGCAAGTAGCCAACTGTCACTTAGATGAAAATAAAACCAATTGTTTAGCCTAAATGGAATAATAAATTCAGTCAGAACAGTTGCTTCATCTCACTGTTGTCTTAGTGTCTTCAAGAAGCATATTAGAGTAGAATAGCCTCCAGGATGTTAAGACATTCATTCTTCATCAGAAGTGTCTACATGAGGCCATCTTCCTAAATGGATAACTTCTTCTAGATGTCTAGCAAATGTTTCTGACAAGGAGATTTTTACTTTATTTTGTATCACAATATATTGAACTGTTCTTTCAAAATCCATTTCACATTTATAGGAGACATGATATTAAATATAATTTTCCTAGCACCTAGCACAGTGATAGTAAGTACTTAGTACTAACATTCAAATCTCTGTTGAATAGATAAGTAAATTTTGTAGCCTACAAGGTACTTTATTTTGAAGGTTTAATTTGGAAAGTATAGTATACTCATTGTTTATAAATAAATATCAAATAAATATCAAATTTTCCATTTAGTCAGGTTAAAGCTTTGCAACCAAGATGGGTCTAAAGGCAGAGCAAGAGAATCTTTCTAAGATTTTTTTTTTTTTTTAATTTATTTGTCCGACAGAGAGAGAGTGCTGGAGTGAGCACAGGCAGACAGAGTGGCAGGCAGAGGCAGAGGGAGAAGAAGGCTCATTGCTGAGCAAGGAGCCCGATGTGGGACTCCATCCCAGGACGCTGGGATCATGACCTGAGCTGAAGGCAGCTGCTTAACCAACTGAGCCACCCAGGCGTCCCAAGAGAATCTTTCCTATAGTTTCTCTCCAACAGCCAGCATAAGCTTCAATGATCCAGTCAGTAGATTTTAAAGTACAAAAATAAAGATTGAAGCCTTGTGTCTCTCATTTATTTGAGGGGGGGGAAAGTCTCTGTAATAACAATAATGGGAAGGAAAAGTTAGCCCCCTTATCCAAATGCAGATGGTATAATAGAAAGAACATAGAGACACTAGCTCCACTCACATTTATTCAATAAATATCTATTGAAAACCTATGTCAGGCATTGTGTTGAGAGCAAGCAAAGGAAAAAAAAAAAAAAAAGAAAAGAAAAGAAAAAAGAAAGAAAAAGAAAAGCAAATAAACAAATAAGCCCCAGCTCTGGTCCATCTTTCCATTTGTTTCCAGTGTTCCATTCAATCTTGTGTTCAAAACTCATTTTTACCACTTACATGACTTTATACAAACTAAGATCCCAAAGTTTCAACCCAACCTGTCATTTGCCTGCTTTTGAAAAAGAAACAGATTTTTTAAAATACTGCACTTATATCTTAACTTTCCTATATGAAAACCAACAATCCATCCTGGATCCTAAGTGGCAACTCAACTAGATTTTTATTAATTTATTACACATTATCAACCAAAGTTTTGCGTTCTAAACTTCTCCAAACCACCAGAAGAACATTACAAAATTACTTCTATATGCTCCAGTTCTGGTGTCAAGCTTGACTGCTAACTTCATAGAAGGGATCCTATTCCAGTTAGTTTCATGTCAACTTGACTGGGCTAAGGGATGCCCAGATAGCTAATAAAATATTATTTCTGGGTTTGTCTGTGAAGGTGTCTCTGGAGGAGATTAGATTTGAATTAGTAGACTGAGTAAAACAAGATCATCTTCACCAATGTGGGTGGGCAAACTTATGAGCCTTTCTGAAATCAATCAATCAATCAATCAATCAATTGTAGTTGTATTTTTCTGGAGAACCCTGTCTAATACAAATTTTGGTATTTTGATGAGATTAACATTTGAAGTGGTGGGCTCAATGAAGATAGGTGACCCTCCCCTATATGGGTGGGCATCATCAATTCATTCAGGGTCTGAATAGAACAAAAGGCAGAAGAAAGAGGAATCCATCCCTTTTTTCCCTGCCTCATTTATCAACCTGGGACATCGCATCTTCTTCTCTTGAATCTGCTCCCCAGGTTCTCAGGCCTTCAAACTGGGACTGAATTACATCACCAGTTTTCCTGGCTCTCCAGCCTATAGATCATGGAACTTTTCAGCCTCCATAATGACATAAATGAACTTCTCATGATAAATAACACCTATATCTACATCTACAGATACAACTACATTTATATATTATAGATCTAGTTATAGATCTCCTGTTGGCTTTGTTTCCTTGGAGGACCCTAACTAATACAGGTTTTTTTCTGAACTAAAGTAAAAATGTTACACATCAAATTGACTCTGGTCAACCCAGGCAGTTTGTTGATTTCCTGTCTCCCAGGCTGCATTACTACAAATAGTGACTATCAAAATCTCATCTTCACCAACGTTTCACCAAACATTATACATTTTGAAGTCCTTAATTAATTTTTTTGTTTAAAAGGAGCATGTTTAGGGGCTCCTGGGTGGCTGAGTGGGTTAAGTATCTTCCTTTGGCTTGGGTCATGATCTCAGGGTCCTCAGAGCCCTGTATTGGGCTCCCTGCTCAGTGGGGAGCCTGCTTCTCCCTCTGCCCTTCTCTCCACTCATGCTCACTCTCTCTCTTTTTCAAATAAATAATCTTTAAAAAAAAAAGGAGCATGTTTACCATTCTTCTTTATACATATGTATTTAACTAAAACCCTTTTTTCAGTTTCAATTGGTCTAATATTTACCTAAACTTGATTACTGAAAGAACAGCTCAAGCAAGATTAACCATTCCTAATCACTGCCAACTGTTTAAAAAAAATTCAAATGATTTCAAATCAATGACCTGAAATGACACTTAATAACTAGGATTTCCGACAGCCTACAGGAATGAAAAGGTTTCTTTTCTTGATCATTACACCATGTCTGTCTGTATGGTGGTGAAACGGGAAGGGTTTCAATGACTCAGTTTTGTGAAACACCAAAGGGGGACAGGGAAGACAAGAGAGCACAAGAAAACTAAGGAAGGTCTACGAACTTCCTTATTTCAAAGAAGCAGAAGTACTAAGAAATGGAAGCCAATCTCCTTATTACCCAGAGGACTTTCAGCTCTACGATGTTCCAAATCAGTGTTAATTTTTTGATACTAATGAAATCATTTATTAATTTCCAGAAGAGCAAGCTCTTGGTCATATATTCTGTAATGGAAAGATGGAGAGGATATGGATTAGTCAAATGGGAGAGAATCAGTAGGATTTTTTTTCTGAAGTACATGCTTGGCCTTGGCAGGAACCTCAAGCTTTCATGTAGTAACATTATATTTCCTTTCCCAATCAAGTCTGGATTAGTGGAAATGAAAATTAGTTTCTGTTTCCTAAGCCACTGAAAACAAGGTAGGAAGGCTTAGAGCATTCTTCTGGCTAAAGCGATTGCTGTTTAACCAAGGCAAGCCACAAAGCAGGATCCCACACTCCAATATCCTGAGCTCAATTTAACACTCATTCTACACAAGAGAAGTCCAATATTCATGACTAAAAGAACCCAACTCAAAAGCAATAGCATCACTTTCCTTCACTCCCACCAAGTGAAAATGAACTGGAGAATGGCTGGGCTCCAAAACAGTGAGTTGCTAATCATCATGGTTTTTGCCTCTTTTAGAGGAAATGATATGTAATCCAACGCCTGCATGTGCCTTTTCAGGAAATTGCTCATCTGTCTAATTAAGCTCTTCTTTCTCCACAGGTCTGTGGATACACTGAACAGACATATGGCTTCCAGAAAACCTTCTTGCCCTCTTTCTGTGGGCCGCTGGAAATTTCTGATGTGGTGGAATCTCCTTAAAAATGGAGATTTTTTTTGTAATCTCCATTTTTAAGGAGATTCTATCACCTTATATTAATCACTAGGTATACTTCCTGACACTTCATTAGAAAGTGTCATTTCCTATCAGGAAGCACTTTTGAAAAAGAATAAATTAGAAGGTCCGCGAGACGATGCAGATGGCTTCATAAACCTTGTCACTAGCATGGGGCCTCTAACTGCTCACGGACTCTAAGTTTCTATGTGCTCAGGCAAGAATGTTCCAGACTGTTTATTTGTTTTTCCAGTGGAATAGTTATTATACTTTGGCCTCTGCTCCTTTCATAACACACCGCAGAGAACCTGCCCTCTGTCCTACCTTCCACCAATGAACCTTGCTTTTATTTCCTGTCCTTGCAAAGTTAGTACAACCTGCTTCACTTCTGCCACAATAATTTACCATTTCCTTCCTTTTATGTCAGCTTCTTCATTTCAGCTTCAATTAAAGAACAATGTAACAGACATTTATGGAGTCCAGTGTCAGATCATGGGGACATGAAACAAAGTAAGACGAAGGCTTTGTCCTCAAGAAGCTTGCAATCCAGTGGGAAGAAAAATACAGAATTAACTCCAAACCTCGCATTCAACTACAACAGGTGCAAAAAAAGAAAAAGGAAAAAAAAAAAAGTCTTATAAACAGTATGCTAAAGAAGCAAAGAGGAAGAAACAAGACGTCATTATCCTCTCTACTTATGAAAAAAAAACTATCATTACTTTGAAATGCTTTAATACCTTGCAAATAATACTGTTTAAATATATGGTCATACATCTATAGTTAGAGAAGGGGAACAAGCAAGCATCCTCTGCCACCGAGGTATTGTCTCTAAAATGCTTACAAGAAGGAAAACTGATTCTTATTCGTGAGTTATATTCACACAGAATATAATGATAAATGAAGTTAAAGGAAACAAAGATCATAGCATTTAAGTCTATTGAAGCCAATAACTGCCCTCCCACCACCTCAAAAAGTACACTAGAATGATAGTAGTAGAGGCCTAGAACCTAAATCTCATTCAGTTTTACCCTCTCCTTAACCCACTTTGAATCAAAACTACACAACTTCTTAGATCTGCTGAAAGGCATCACAATAGAGATAATTACGGGCCTTCAAACAAATCTCTGAATTTGAGATTTAACATTCCAGTAGTTCTGGAATGCTTTGGGCTCTATTCATGCACACCAAAGTAGTTGGGAGACGATTTGCTTCATTTCAGAATCACCCAAGCCTGTATGTTCCTAACAGCTGCTACACTTACAGGGTCAGAGTGGATCTAGGCAAAGCCAGTTCCATTCCATTCAACAATTACTTGAGCCTGGGGAGATCTTAGTCTTTGAACCTGTATGGTGCCCCATCTCACAATTACTTGATTGCTTAGGGAAGCAAAGAGGCATCATAACGTAAAAATATTCACAAAGGGGTGGACTGATCTCTTGTAATACTAGTCACCACTTACCCTTCACTTGGCCCTTGGTTCTGTCTCCACCCATCACATCAACACCAGGTCTGGTGGACGGTATGGGATGGAAGGCGTTTACAAGCAATGCAAATGTACTGTGCTGGGTTGCTAGGCAAAATGGCAAACATTGCAAAAGTTTTGCCAATGAAAGTGATGTTGGAAAACTTGGACACACACACAAATGAATTGCCTCTGCGAATCTGTTAATAATTAATAAATAGGAAATCAACAAGGATACTGGTGTGATAGGCATGGCAAAAAAGAATTATTTGATAAAAGGGATTAAGAGAGTCCTTTGGGATAATTGACAAGGCCCTCACTTCAGGCAAGATAACCTCAAGTGTAATCACATTGCAAAGTGAATACATATGTTAAGTGAAGATCTTGATACTGCTGTCATATAATTTTATTAGAAAAGATTAGGCTTAAAAAGAATGATCAGTATTTGATTTGTCTCTGTTTTCTTAAAATGCTAAATAGCCTTTTTTTTTTTTCCAGTAAAGGGTCTAATTTTCTCTTTGTTTTACAAACATAATGAATATGGGAAGCATTAACAAGGTTCTGGGCAAGGTGGACACTATCTTCAGGAGACTAGTTTGACAATATTAAGATTTTTTTTTTAATTGAAGTCTAGTTGACATACAATGTTGCATTAGTTTCGGTGGACAACACAGTGATTCAACAGCTCTATACATTCTGCTCTGCTCACCATCATCCCTGTGACTTTCTTATTCCATAACTGGAAGCATGTGTCTCCCACTCCTCCCGTCTTGCCTGTGCCCCACCCCCACCGCTCCGGCAACTCTGTTAGCTCTCTGTATTTATAGGTCTGATTCTGCTTTTTTGTTTGTGCAGTCATTTGTTCTGTGTTTTTGGTTTGGGTTTTTTTTTTTAGATTCCACATACAAGTGAAGTCACATGCTGTTTTCTTTCTCTGACTTATTTCTAAAGTGCTAAATGCAATTTAACTTAAATTTATTTAAATATAGGTAAGAATAAACAAATTATCAGCAGGAGATTTCCTTTCCCTTTAAAGACACAGAACCAATCACAGTTCTTCTAACTATTTAAAAAAATATATTTTAAGTAGGTTCATTTTCAGGAGCTTTAAATATATGACTATGAAAGAATATCCATCAAAGAAAAAAGTCTGTAAGTGTTGAATTCCAGTTTATGAACCTTGGTGGCTAAGGATGAAGAGAGGTCAGGTGCAATGCTGTCAAGCCCGCAAGTTAGCTTTTGGGTCAAGAAAACAGCCTTCTCCACCCCAAATGCCCCACCCCTCTGCGCATGGAAATTTTTCTGGAACTCTACTGGAAAAGTGCTGCTCTCTCTACTGTAAGCTACAAAGCCCTCCATGGGAATCAATTTTCTATCAGCCCTTTCCTTCTAAAGAGGTATCCTTGTACAATGTAAAGAACCCGATGTTTTGGAGTCCAACAGGTTGAGTTTCAAATTCCACCTTTGTATTTACAAGCCGTGCGATGTGGACACGTCTCCTATCCTTTCAAAGCTTTAATTTCAATGTCTGTGATAGAAAAGTAATAAAATCTACCTCACAGAACGACCAAAAGACGAAAAATGAAGGCACCACTCTGAATGCGCAATGATGTGCAAGCTTCCTAGCAGGCATATTTTTAAAAAGAAGTTGGTTCCCACCACTTCCCCCATGACAAGAGAGATTATGGGGAAGCATAAACCCTCTGGCACCTGGTGGGAAAGGAGGAAGTGAAAGGCGATTAAGGGAGCAAAGAGGAGATGGAGAGGGCAGAGCTGACTAACTTCACTGGTAGCACCCCCTCACCCCTCCCCACTGTCCTGCTTCACCCACAACTGCTTCTCCTCTCACAGGGATGAGGGATGAGACAGCAATGTGTCAGTCAGAAAGTACAAACTCAGTGCATCCGACTCAGAAACTGGGCCAAGCTGCCCGGAGCAGATAATAAATACAATCACCCTGATCAAACTC
>ML101932.1:18882-37360 GCA_003697995.1 Taxidea taxus jeffersonii | reverse complement strand
GAACAGACAGATTTATAGGTACATAGGGTATCACTTCCACTTTTAAGTACATTGTTATAGATAACCGGAAACACGGTTTTAACATAAATCTTTGGAGTAGGCTTTATGAGATGCTCTTCTAAAACTTTTGGCCTTTGTTAGGAATACCTTTATAAAATTTTAAGTAAGGATTGTCTTTAAGAGCTCAAATTTAAAACTTTTGATAGTCTCTGTCTAGAGGGGGAAAGAGCTTAGAGACTTTACAAGAGGTGGCATTCCAGTAAAGTAACTTGTTCAGAATTGTTTAAAAACCTTTAACCCAATGAGTTTCAAAATGAAGAACTTTGAGATAGAATAAGGTGAGAGTTTCAGATTATATTATTACACCTGCATGACTTCAAATAGAATTCATAACAAAATTGTAGTGAGTTTCTTTAAAATGGTATAGCAATAAAAATATATGTAGATAGTTTGAACCCTAGGATATATGTGTGTGTGCACGTGTGGGTAGTAAATCAAGTTATTTTCTCAATATGTATTTCCAATATATGGTTGTTCTTACTTACGGAGTATGTTACTAAACCTCAAGGAATTAGCCCCACTGAAATCAGTCCAGTGTTGTTCCGGTCTCATTGGAAGTGACCTGCCCTGTAACCCCTGGCCCTAGATTAGGGTCTGTCTGATGACATGGTAGCCCAGGGGCGAACTGCTGTTTTCTAGAATCATTCACTTAAAAAAAAAAAAATCCTATTTATTTTTTTCCAGTCAGCTCAGGACTGTTAGATAACTTAAAATCTTTCGTTTACAGATTTGTTTTTAAGCAACAAATTTGTAAGGCATAGTTATTAACTTGCTTAAGTGGGATATTGGAGTTCATAGATTATAGGCTTTTCTAGCCTGTCTTCTAGGGCAGTGCAGGAAAGGATGTGGGGGTTTGGCAAATAAGAACAGGGGCCCCATTTGACAGCACGGAGGAGTGGGGAGTCGTGCAGGCACTTCACTGTCACTGAACTGAACGTGCTTTCTTTTGTTTACTGTAAATAAAAATGCTGGAAAAGTCATTAAAATGTATTTGTTCAGAGGTAAAGTAGAATTTGCATTTTCTAATTAGAGAAGACCATTTAGCTTCTTTGGTCGTTAACTAATTCTTGTCATTCCCTAGTTTCAGTGTATATAGACCTTTTGATAGGAACAGGTCAAAAGTATTTCAGGTGAGCAATTTGTACCTGGTACAGGAAATCTTAAATATCTGTTTAAAGAGTGTTTTCCCCACTGGTTAGTATTTGTGAGCATGGGAGTGTTTCCGTAACTTTAAATATACCAGTCGTTTCCCAGTAGACTGTTTCTTTACCATAGATGCATTGAAACTCTGGAAATTCGTATTTTTGAATTTCTACAATATAACTATTTGAAAGAAACCACTGAAAATATTCAGGAAACTCTGTAACAAAGGAAAGTATCATTTTATAAGAGAGATTTGAATACAAGTAGTATATTATTGGTCTGCAGGGGTGATACTTTTGAGAATACATTTTGAATTTAGATTACTTGAAAGCGCTTAGAAGCAAGTAGAAGAATGAATGGGAGAGTAGAGACAGCACTGATCAGATTCCCTTGGTGTGTATAGCTTTTTGTGTCTTCGATGTTTCATCTGATATTTTACATTTTCTTTAATATTTGCAATTAAAGGTAGGAGCATTGCTTTTCGCGGTGAACGAGGCAATGATGAATCACCCATCGAAATGATTAAAGTATCTCATTTGAAGTAAGTGTGAACCAAAAAGATCTGTGGTGTTACCACAGTAGAACCTTAAGGATATTTTTTAATCTTTAAGAAAATGAGACTACGCTAGAATGCATATAGAATTTCTTCGTGATAGTAAATGGTGCTTTGCAGCCATTTCCAAGAAAATACTTTGATCACAAAATTAAACTGCTATTGCTTTTAATTTCTACTTTTTAGAAAGATGAGATAACTTTCGTATGAATCTTAATATTTCAGTATACTGGGTGTGGTGCATAACCAGGGAATTTTGGAACATTGAAAAGAAATAAAATGGAAAAAATTTTCATTATATTGGTAAAACCAGTAATGCTGTTTCATTCTGCTATAGCTATATGGATGTAAATGCCTGTCACCCACGAAGATTTGTTATCTAGTGAAATTCATATGCATTTCTATCTCTATATGGGTTTGTTGAATCAAGGAACTGATTTTCTTTGTTTATAATTTAGACCTATTTTGATTTCAGTAAGTTTTTGAGTTTTTCATTCCAAGGGAAAATACATGTAAAGCAAGATTATTAAACAGAGACTGGATGAAAACCAATTGGAAGAACAAAGAAAGAAGGAGTAAGCTCTCCAAAATAGTTTTCAAAATTGCTTTAGCTTTTCTAGGATCTTTGCATTTCCATAAATTTTAGAATCAGCTTATCAGTTTTACCAAAAAAACTTCTTGAGGTTTTGAATCCATAGACCAATGTGGGAAAAAATTGACATCTTAACAAGTTTTTTGATTCGTGAACATGGTGTATTGTTCCACTTATCTAGGGATTTAATGCCTTTTAGTAATTATTTCTTCATTGTCATTTGGTAATTATTTTTTGTTTTTTTCTTCAATGCTATTATACATGTATTTTTTCCTTTTTTAAATTTCAGTTACCACTTATTCATTACTGTTATACTGAAATAGTTAATTTTTTGGCATTGACCCCGTGACCATGCTAACTTAATTATTATTTCTGGTTGCATTTTTCTTGATTTTTTAGTATTTTCTCTATAAACATACCATGTTGTTTGCCAGTAAAGACTTTTCTACATCTCTGTTTTCTAGATAGTAGGCCTTTTTTTCCCCTTGCTGTGCTGTACTGAGTAGGACCGCCAGTATAATGTTGAATAGAACTGATGAGAACTGACATCTTTGTTCTATTCCTGGATCTTACTGCAAAAGTGTTGAGTCTTTGAACATTAAATATGTCTGTAGATTTTTTTTGTAGGTGACTTTTACTACGTTGAGGACGTTTTCTATACCTAGTTCACTGAAACTTTGTGTCGTTGAATAGCTGATGGATTTAGTCAGATGCTTTTTCTGCATTTAGGGACATCCTCATAATTGATGGATTTTGTTTTAGGTTGCTTAATGGGGTGAATTACATTGACTGATTTTTTTATATGTTAAACCAGCCTTCCATCCCTCACATAAGTTCTTCTTGGTGATGATATATTACTAGATTTGATTTGCTGATATTTTATTACCTCTGTGCTCAAGAAACATATTGATCCGGGTTTCATGTAATATCCTTGTCTGGTTTTGGAATCAGAGTAATGTTGACCTTGTAAAATGAGTTGTGAAATATTCCCTCTTTTTTTTTTTTTCTGGATGAGTTTGTATAGAATTGGTATTAATACCTTATTGAAATAGGAAGAATTCACCAGTGAACCTTCCTGGGCCTAGAACTTGCTTTGTGGAACAGTTTTTAAGTGCATATTCAGTTCTTTCATAGCTGCAGGACTATAAGGGTTGGTTGATTGGTTTCCTCACTGAGTTTTGTTAGTGTCTTTCAAGTAATCTGTCCATTTCATCAGAATTGTTGAATTTGTTGATTAAAAACTTGTTCATGGTATTCTCTTCATCTTTTAAGGTCAGTTTCATCTGATTGATGGTTCTTTTATTCCTCATATCAGGAAATTATGTTGGTCAATTTTGTTGATCTTTCCAAAGAAACTCTTAGTTTCTCTTATTTTTCTCTGTGGTTTTCTATTTTCTTTTCATTGAATGCCACAGGTATCCTTTTTTTTTTTTTTCTTGCTTCTGGTGTAATATGTTTTTCTATTTTCTTTTTTATTTTTTTCAAAGATTTTTATTTATTTGAGAGAGAGAGAGAGACAGAGTGAGAGAGCATGAGAGGGGAGGTCAGAGGGAGAAGCAGACTTCCCATGGAGCTGGGAGCCCAACGTGGGACTCAATCCGAGGACTCTGGGATCATGACCTGAGCAGAAGGCAGTTGCTTAACCAACTGAGCCACCCAAGCGCCCCTGTTTTTCTAGTTTCTTAAGATAGAACTTTAGATGATTGAATTAAGGCTTTTCTTTAAGCACTTAATGTCACATAAGCACTACTCTTTTTGTACCTACATATTTTGATATGGTGAGTTTTCATTTTAATTCACTTTATAATATTTTAAAATTTCCATGAAATATTTATAGATTATTGTTTAATTTCAAAATACTTAGGGGTTTTCCAGATACCTTTCTGTTAATTTATGGTTTCCATTAGACTCAGCATATTTTATGTTATTTTTGTCCTTTTTAATTTAAAGTGATTGTTATATGGCCCAGACTGTGGTCTTAGTGAATGTTCCATATGCACTGGAAAAGATTGTATATTCTTCTGTTATTGATTAGAATATTTCATAAATGTCAGTTCAGATAGGTTGGTAGTTATTCAGATCTCATATTCGTACTGATTTTCTGCCTGCTTTCCTGTTATTACTGAGAGATGAGTGTTGAAATGAAGTTTATTCTGGGCTTTACTTCAAGAGCTCTTGTTCTTGCTTTGGGTATTTTAAAGCTCTTTTATTAGGTATATCCATATCTGGTACTGTTTGTTATGTCCTTTTGACTGACTTCTTTATCATTGTGAAAAATCCTCTTTATTTTTGGTACTGTTCTTTATTCAGAAGTAAGTTGGATTTGTCTAATTTGTATAGCCACTCCAGCTTTCTTCTGATTAGTGTTTGCATAGTATATCTTTTTCTTACCTTTTACTTTGTCTGATCTATGTCTTCACATTTAAAGTTGGTATCTTATAGAAGGCATGTAGTTGGGGCTTGTTTTCCTATTTGGTCATCTGTGTTTCAAATTGCAGTGTTTAAATTATTCATAGTGAGTGTAATTATCAATGTGGCTTATATTTAAATCTACCATCTTGCTAGTTATTTTCTTTTTAATTTAAAATGAAGTAATAAGGATAGTTTTTTAATTTATTAGACTTGATTTCTAATATGCAAAATGTCAGTTGTTATAAACCACATAAACAAAAGTTCTTTGGGGGAGGTCCTCAATAATTTTTAAAAATGTGAAAGAGTCCTGAGATTACAGGGTTTGAGAATTACTCAAATTATTTGGACTCCAGTCTCTTCTGTTTCCAGTCAGTCTTGACTGTACACACACCTGCTACATCAGTACCTCTAAAGCAACTGAGCACTTTATCCCCTCTACTTTAAAACCTTCAGTGATCCAGAGTGAATCTCTGCAGAGTGAATCTCTATACAGCCTAGCATGGCATATTCATAATGCAATCCAAAATTCACACTTCGATCTTCTTTCTCATGGTGAATGCTCTTATGTGCTCTACATTTTCAGGTGGGATGCTCCCCCACTCTGTGTCCTTTCTTATCTTGGCCATTTGTCACATTTATAACTCTGCCTAGAATGCCATTGCCCAGCTGTCAAAATAAATCTCCTCTTTCATAGTGAATCTTTGTAGCATTTATCGGATTCTATCTTACATTAGTTATTTACATATAAGCAATTAGATGCCTTTATGTTAGATACAATAAAAAATGCAACATACTGCCTTTGTATAACCCATAATGATATATAAAATTCTTTCATGTGTGTTATTCCCTCCCCCCTTTTTTCATTCTTAGAGCATTTAGTGAGGGAGTAAGACAGATGTTATGAACACCACTAAAAAGATAAGTAGAATAAAACTCAAAAAAGATTACATGGTTTATCTGAGGCCACATAATTATCAAGTGACAGACTTTGTCCTGAGCAAGAGAACCTAAGGCCTTTGGTGCAGAGTATATAGGGATCTTCCTGCTCAGTCACATTTCCTCAGTGTCAGCATGATAGAAACTTTGTGAAAACCTTTATCTTTTCATTTAATTTTTACCATAACCTGCATACCAATCCATTGGGATAGGTAGTGGTGTTCTCATGTCATGTATGAGAAAATGAAGCCTTGGGACGCTTACCATAAGTTGATAAATTGGTGAAATGTGGACTTGTGCCTTTTTTCATTCCTTTTTCTGACCTGGGCTCCTTGCTTAATTGTGGCTTCAGAGTTCATCTTAGGACATTACCTTCTTAATGACTATTAATCATGAGAACTAATGTTAATTTATATGGTCTGTGTTTAGAATAAATCATGTGACTTTTCTGATTTACTTAACTGTTTATTTGTATTACTTATGGCAAAAATTTTGCAAAAGGGGGCTTATTTAATAATTTTGTTTATTTTAGGCAGTATTTGGCAGTTGTATTCAAAGATAAACCCCTGGAGTTATGGGATGTTAGGACTTGTACCATTCTTAGAGAAATGTCCAAAAACTTCCCTGCAATAACTGCTTTGGTAAGTTACAACTGAACAACTGGTTTATCTAGGCATGTTCTGTATGTGATAAATATTTTTCTTTAGCTTGAGTTGAAATCATTACTGTCATTTATTTCCTTGCTAAATATGTGTGTTGAGAGAAAGAAGGTGATCTAAGTACCTAGCGATAACTCTTACTTTCTTGGGTGGGTTAAGCAAATATTGCGTTAGTGCAATTCCAGTTAAGATTTTACTTCGATATTTTAAGGAACATGATAAACATATTCATCTTTAAACATGATAAACATAAAAAGATTTGTGAAAGAATAAAGGTCATAGTAGCTACCTCAACCTTAAAAAAAGAAGAGGACAGTACTGGGAATATGGTCTCGCTTTATGGTGAAAAATACTGGATCTCTACCTAATATCATGTTCAGAAGTGGGCTCCATGGGATTAAAGATCTAAATATAAAAATATAAAGCTATATAATTAATATAGTAAAAAATAGAAGATATTTTTCTGTTCTGGGGCAGGAAAGGACATCAGAAGCTCAAACCAAATGGCAAAAAAAGAAAAAATGTATTTAATTAATCAAGATTGATGCTTTCTATTCAATGAAGGACCCCAGTGTCAAAGTTAAATAGAGAAGACAAGTTGGGGGTGTCTGGGTGATTCAGTCACCCAGCTTTTGGCTCAGGTCATGATGCCAGGGTCATGGGATTAAGTCCCATATCAGGGTCACTGCTCAGTGGGGAACCTACTTCTCCTTCTCCCACTGCCTGCTGTTCTGCCTACTTGTGCACGCTATCAAATTAATTAATTAATTCAGTCTCTCTTTAAAAAAAAAAGAGAGAGAGAGAAGACAAGTTGGAAAAAGAAATTTGCCAATGTCTGAAACCAGCAAAGGACTAATCCCTATAGGGAGTTAGGATTATGGGAACTCCTGCACATAAACAGTGAAAAGACAGGAACCCCAGTAGAAAGAGGGCCCAAGTACATGAACAGTTCACGAATGGTGGAAAAACCTAAAAGGCCAACAAGCATATGAAGAAATAGTCAAGCTCAGCAGTTTTTAGAGATTGGCAAAATAAAATAACCATAAAATAACCAGGATGTAATTTTGAAACTAACAAAAACTGGGAAGCCAGATGGCATCAGATGAGGGTGTAGTGCAGGTTGCAGGAATCCTTATGCACTGCGGGGAGGAATGCAGACCAGGGAGGCGCTCTGCAGAGCAGACTGACAGCGCCCCGGCAAACAGACATCCCCTGCGCCCCAGCTCTCTAGCCCCTGGTCACAAAGGAGCTTCTGTGGGGCTACTGACTGCAGTGTTGTTTGTCCAGGAGTTTGGAGGTGATCAAGGTGTTCTCTGCTGGGAGAACAGAGACTACAGGCTGGTGGATGTGCTCGCAGAGTGTTCAGTAGCAGGCGGAAGCAGCAGAGATGGGCCTGCCCACCTGAATGTGCCCAATGAAAAGAGTTAGAAACAGGGTGGGATATGACGAAGCCCTATTTATGTAAGTTATGAATACAGGCAGGTAAAATAACTACTGTGAAGAGTTGATGCATATGAGAGGATATTAGATTGAATGTATTAGAATACGAGGGAAGATAAAAATAAATAAATCGAATGAGGGATTTGAGGTGGCTCTGTGGAGGACAGTGAGCCATGGTTGGAGGAATGTGATCGTCTCACCCTGTGTACCTATGGGGGAGGGCTAGAGGTAGGGAAGAGAAGATACCATAATTGCATTTATTATTTTTGTTTTGTAAAAACAAAAACAAGCAAAAAAAGGCATCAAAAAGTTAGAGCTTTTGGAAGTTTGTCATTAAACTCTTCTACCTTAAGCTCTCATTAAAGATTAGAAGTAGAAGGAGGTGGAAGGTAGAGTATTAAAATCTGCCTTAAGCACTAATTAAAATGCATTTGTTCAGCCTTTCTATAAATAGATAAATAGAACAAATTGAAGAACAAATTATGAATTCTTGTGCAGTGATAATAAGTGATGCCGAGCAGTGGTGAGAATGCCCAGCTGTTCTGGAAATATTGTTGGACAGAAGTAAACTGAGCACTTGTAGGTGTGACTGTCTTTGCTTCTCAGGAGTGGTCCCCATCTCACAACTTGAAGAGCCTGAGAAAGAAACAATTGGCCACCCGAGAGGCCATGGCCCGCCAGACTGTGGTCTCAGACACAGAGCTGAGCATCGTGGAGTCCTCTGTAATCAGGTGCAGTGTGCTGTTTCCTGCCTCTCTCATTTGTGATACCAGAGTCCTTGTGGGGAACTTGCCAAGTGCCATCCAAAGGCATCTGTAGTACCTTGAATTTCAGTACATACCTGGACAACTGAAGAGTTAGTTTTATTATTTCATTGCTTAGTGCAGTCAGTAATGCATACATAATAACCGCATGTCAGCATCCATTAGCAAGCATGACCATTCTCACTACCCTTCTGTTCCCTAAACTTCAGCTTCTGGAATTCAAATGAATGTCGCGTGAACATCCCGGTAGATCATATTGTCATTTATATACACAAAAGCAAATGTGTAGCGAAAGCTAGATTTATATGGACTGTTCCCATCTCTATCCCCACCAGTTTTACAAATAAAAAAACCTCAGCGAGAATGATGGGTGAGAGTAAGGCCTCTCTTTCTGCAGCAGAAACAGCAAACAAGTATCTTGTGTGAAGTCTAGATGACTACATTTTTCTGTATGGAGTAAATGACCTGTTGGGTGTGGTTTGTGTTTTCCTATTATTAGTTGGGCAAAGATTAGTGGCAGTGCTTTTTTTTTTTTTTCTCTCTCTCTTTTTTGGTAAATAGTTTTGGACTTCCTGTTAATGCATTTGTATTTGGGGCAAGTTAATTAATGTGTGTGTCACTCTAGAGAAAAGAAATATCTTTATCTTATTCCTCTCTATTCCAAAGCTTGTTGCAGGAGGCAGAAAGTAAATCTGAACTCAGTCAGAACATCTCTGCCCGGGAGCATTTTGTGTTTACTGATAATGACGGCCAAGTTTATCATCTCACAGTGGAAGGAAACTCAGTGAAAGATAGTGCTCGGATTCCACCAGATGTGAGTCCAACTCTTGGTTACATCTTCATGAAGAGTTCTTATCAAAGATTTTGTTGATTCCATTTCCAGTGAAGCCATAGTTAAGTGGTGAAGCTATTCCCGGAAAGTTTAATGTAAATAATAAACTTGATTATTTAAGGGGATATTATCATTGATTAAACTGTTAAAGAATAACATTGTAACTACTTAGGTTAAATACTTACCGTGTGCTACTTATTTTTTTATCTCCTTGATAATCCACGAGGAATTCTTTCCATTTTAACCATGAGAGACTCAAGGGAGAATAAGTAACTTCCTCAGTGTTACCCAGCTTAGTGACATGGCAGTTTTAAACTGGGCTCTGTCAGTCTGAGTCCAGCATCTCTCCTCTTTCCACTTCAGGCATTACCTTGGAGGATTTGACTTACAGTCTAACATCATTTTGGGGTAATAGTAACCAGGTTGTAGGTGCAATAGCATTATTAATATCTACTAATTTATATCTGTCCTTCTAGGACCTTGTGAAATCCTCTGATTGAGGTTCTCTAGTTCGTAATTTGTGTCCACATGTATCTTATAGGTTGTTTCTAATGGATAGGTAAGGAGATGTTTTCCTTAACTGGTACTGTTACAGTGGTTAAGTGGAGGCATGAGATGACCTCATAAATGTATTTATTTAAAATTGTCATCTAAAAATGTATGGTTTTAGTTGAATGCCAACCCCTATACCTTGCAGGTGGCTCAGGATGGTGGCTGGGTGGGAGGGTCCACTTCCAGGGCGGCTGACTCACCTGGCCATAAGTCATGCTGGCTCTTGGTGAGTGGCCTCAGTTCTTCCTCGCAGGGCCAGCCTCCATAGGGCTGTCTGAGTGTCGTCGCCACATGGCAGCTGGCTTCCTCCACAGTGAGTCATCCAGGAGAACACTGCAGTGTCTTTTAGAACCTAGTTTGAGAAATCACACTCTTTCGTTCCCTCAGTGCTGCTGGTTCACGGGACAGCCCTGTTCGTTTGGGAGGTGACTGCCAAGGGACATGAATATCACAAGGCAGGATCAGTGGGGGGTCTGTTAGAGGCTGCTGCCACATCGTCCTTAAAAACAACGTGAGAAGAGTTGAGGCCATCCAGACCACCTTCTCTACTAAAAGTGGAAACTAACATGTGAAAGTTTCATTTTTCCTTTTTTTTTTTACTATTATATAGAACAAGTCATACCTGAGACTTAGTAATGTCTGTTTTGAACTTTCTCTAACATCACTAGTTTGAAAGGTGAAAGTAGTAAAGCAAATATGAAAGGTTGGTATCTGGTCATAATAGGAAAAGGAACTTCCTTTACGTGTATCGGAAGAAAAACCGCTAAGGAGAGAAGCCTTAAGAGTTGCAATGTTAGTGTAGCTGTCCTTTGAAATATCAGTTTGCAGTCTTAGGAATGACTATAGAGAGTTCCTCCTCTAGAACCGCGGACAAGGCCGCATCTGAAGTCTTCCAGCGCCTCTCACAGGCAGCTCCTTCTGTTTCTGATCACTTCACATTTGCGATTAGGATGTAGAAACAATCCAGTAATTTTCTGAGATGCCAGTTCCTCCCTACACCAGAAAAAGTTTAAAGCTTTTAGACAGTAGACCCTACTTTTCCTTTTTATAGAAGTTTCTTTCGGGATGATAATTGTGCCTCACAGCCTTTAAGATTCTGTCTCTTTTTGTGGAAGTCCAAAGTCAGGTCCAAAGTACAGCAGGTCTCTAGCTGCCTGCCAGAGCCTTTTATTCCACAGCTAGAAGCAACTTTCTCAGAGAAGGAGCAGCCTCATACAGATGCGGCCTCCAGTGAAATTAGTACATATTTAGGGAGAATACCTTTCCCTAAAACCAGCCAGGTTGGTTTTAGGGGAAGGTGTTTGAGCAGCTACTGTATAATAAACGAGAAATAGGCTTTGGTTCATTATTTTTTTTCTGTAATTTAAATATTTCCTAGGGACTGTCATATAGAATATGGGCAGAGGTTTTGTTTGATCATTTTAATCCAGTATTTATCTTATTCTCCTCCCAAACGTAAAGTATTAAACATTTGCTTTGAGTTGAAATTCTCCCTCTGCATTATGGCCCCAGAGCTATAGAGTATATAAAAATGGTAAAAAGAAGAGGAAAACTTGGCATATTTTATACTTTGGAGCATCTGTAGTTGACTGGCTTTATTCAGAAAACTGGAACAGTGGGAGGGAGTGAGCATCTTGATGTTGCTGCCAGCCTTCTGATCTTTTGAACATCACATTTTATTAACAGAAACATAACAGTGTCAACTAATAATACTCTGTTGAGTTTTAATCTTAAATTGATTCTCTTGAGATTATTTGGAGCCCCAAAGCAACTTTATGCCACATCCTCTAAAAGCTCCTTGGTATCTGCATATGGTTTGTATCCTATCAGCAAACTCGCAGGTAGAAAGGTCTGGATTGTTTAATTATATAGTCATATTAATATGTCACTTACAAGCTGACTTCTGAGCTTATTTAGGCTTTAATATTTTAGTTTTAGAGGTTAGAAAGTAAGATTATAAAATGTGAAAGTTTTCAAGACTAAAAAAGTAAACTGAAAGGCAAATTCTGAATTAAACATTCTGTTAATGTGGTTAGGAAAATAGAAATAAGATCTTGAAGTGTGGCTTCATATTATATCGGATTCTATTTAACATAATTTTCTAAGTTTTTTATTATTGAATTCTTTAAAATACTCATTTTTAGTCCAGTTTTTTTCTTTTATTTCTTGACTGCCACTAGGATTTATGCAGTATTTGATTCATGGGCCAGTCTATTAACTGTCTGTCTGGCCAACCTGGAGCTTTCCCATTATGAACTAAGCATGTGGATTTTTATTTTTATTTTGTTTATAAATGCAAAAAACAAGATTTCTGTTAATAAGTAGAAAAGTAATTGAGCAATATTATTTAATAATGAGCAATTTATTGACTGCCGTGTAGCAGATGTGTTTTGAGCCCTTTCCCGTATAAATGTATTAATACTAATAGGAACTCCTCAAGTTTCATGAGCTTAACCTTTTTTGTTGATGATAAGTCTAAGACGCAGAAAAATTAAGTGTGCCCCAAGCCACAAAACAAATACACGTGATGAAGCCCAGATTCGAGCCCCAGTAGCTGATTGTAGAGCCCAGGCTCTTAAGGTCTTTGTCGCACTACCTCTGTGCATTTGTTAGATAGAGCTGCAAGCTCCTGTCTCCCCTCCTCCCCCCCACCTCCCCTTGGACTTAATGCAGTAGTGTTTCATTCTTATACTTGGGTTTCCGTATGTCTTTGCAACGTCTTCTGTGAATTCAGATTGTGCAGATGCCTTTAATCTACAGTATCTCTTTACCGTCATTATTCCAGAAGTATCAGGGAAGCTCTGGATCCTCTTTTCAGTAGAAAAACTGCTGCACAGTTAATTATGAAACAGCTCTGAGTTTCTTCTGGAACAGACTGATTTATCCTTTTACAGTGAGTGAGAAGTTGGAGACAAGGGCCCTTTGGAAAGGGTTTTCTTTTCTTCTCTTTATTGCTTTTAATTTGCTTTCTTTAAGGTATTTCTTCCTCAAAAAGCACCTCTTCTTTACAAATTTAGTTCAGATAACTTAATGGCCATCAAACTGAAATCTCTAGTTTCTTTATGGTTGAAATTGATCACTAGGTAGCTCTTTTAGTGTCCCAAGTCTGTTAGTATTTTATGGCATACATACCGAAGCAAAATCATTTATAATTAAATTTTATTAAAGTATCTTTATTATTTTATCACATTTATTAAGTAAAAACATACTCTGCTATGATGGCTTTATAAGTAGTGAAAACTATGTGTATCTATTGCTTTTGTTTTCTAGGGAAGTATGGGTAGTATCACCTGCATCGCTTGGAAAGGTGACACATTAGTTCTTGGAGATATGGATGGAAATTTAAATTTTTGGGATTTGAAAGGCAGAGTATCCAGGTATGAATTAAGAATGCAGTATTATTTGGGGGCACCTGGGTGGCTCAGCGAGTTAAATCTCTGCCTTCGGCTCAGGTCATGATCTCAGGGTCCTGGGAATGAGCCTCGGATCGGGCTCTCTGCTTTCAGTGGAAAGCCTGCTTCCCTCTCTCTCTCTGTAGGCTTCTCTGCCTACTTGTGATCTCTCTCTGTTAAACAAAAAAATAAAATCTTAAAAAAAAAAAATGCAGTATTATTTGGGGCACCAAGGTGACTCAGTTGTTTAAGCATCTGACTTTTAGTTTTAGTTCAGGTCATGATCTCAGTGTCCTGAGATCAAGCTCCTTGTCAGGCTCTCTGCTCAGCGAGGTGTCTGTTTCTCTCCCTCTGCCACTACCCCTGCTCCTGCTTTGTTCTCTTTCTCTCTCACTCTCTAAATAAAATCTTTTAAAAAGATGCAATATTATTTGTTTTTTAAAAAAAAGTAACTTCTCGATATGGTTGCATTGGAGGCTCGTGACCTGCTAAGTAGGATCATTAAACATGACCAAGTATAGCTTGGACCCTTGGGTCTCTTGTCGCTGAACTTGGGAGGAAGAGCCTTAAGCCAAGCTCTGGGTCATTCATAGGAGACACTTACCTGCAGGTGACCCATGCAGAAGTGTTGGGACATTATTCCATCATCATTAAAGGGCTGACCCTTTCTGTCATACGGGACCTCTCTCCCAGAAACGGGACCTTTTCTCACGTCCCCAAGGTCTCACGTCCCCAGACCTTGTCAAAAGCAGACCTAGAAAGAGTCATCGGACATCGTTTCCAGTGACAAGGTATTACTCTGTGTCATATTGGCGTCTTGTTTTTGTTTGTTTGTTTGTTTTCAGAGGAATACCTACACACCGAAGCTGGGTGAGGAAGATTCGTTTTGCTCCTGGTAAAGGAAACCAGAAATTAATAGCAATGTACAATGATGGTGCTGAAGTGTGGGATACTAAAGAGGTAGGCCCAGCTCCATGAGGGGACACTCAAACCAAGCTGCTGGTCACAGGAGCTCTAGTTTTTTTCTTCCTTCTGTTTTAGAAATGAAGCCTATGAAATGGGTTTGTCAGACTTCTTAAAATGATTTTCTGGCTTTTAATGGTCTTACTGTCTTTGGGATCTTCAGAATGCCGTCTGCCTGTGGAAGAGAGATTGCCAAAGGCTGTTCAGTTTTAACTTGCACTGGGTCTTTGCCACTGGCATTGTCTATGATAAACATCTTCCTTTTCTTTCTGAAAATGACCACCAAATTCACTCTTGAAGGTTCAGATGGTGAGCAGTTTAAGAAGTGGAAGAAATGTGACCTTTCGGATATTGGATGTGGACTGGTGTACATCAGATAAAGTGATCTTGGCATCAGATGATGGGTGTATCAGAGTCCTGGAGATGTCTATGAAGTCCACTTGTTTTAGAATGGATGAACAAGAGTTAACCGGTATGGAGTGCCAATGAAAGGCTCAGTGACACCTTCTTTATTTTGCACAGGCTACTCTCTTCTGTTTCATTTTAGTCTTACTTTCTAACAATCTGAGTTTAAGGAAATAGATTAACTTCAAGCTTGAGGGTTTTTACCGCTGAGATGCTGGACTCTGTAACTGCAGATGTCCCTCATTCTCCATCTCCAGGTTGGCAAGTGCTCTTTGAGGAGCGCTTTGTCAAAGATCAGAGATGTTTACATAAAAATGATTCACTTAGAATTTAAGGAGAACTCAGGGCTGCCTGGGTGGCTCAGTTGGTTAAGTGTCTGCCTTCAGCTCAGGTCATGATCCCAGGGTCCTGAATCAAGTCCCACATTGGGCTCCTTGCTCAGCAGGGAGTCTACTTCTCTGCCTTCCTCTGCCCCTCCTCCTTTCCCTTATCTCTACCCCTCCCCCGCTCCAGCTCATGCACACTCTCTGTCTCTCAAATAAATAAAATCTTTAACCAAAAAAATTAAAAAAAAAATTTAGGAGAACTCATCAGAGGACATGAATCTAGTGATAAGGTGCCACTGGTTTTTTTAATAATGAGCATTCTATCTTTTGCAAGCTTGTATCGCTGGGGGCGCCTGGCTGGCTCAGTCAGAAGAGTGTGCAACTCTTCCTCTCAGAGTTGTGTGTTGGAGCCCCACATTGGCAGTAGGATTACTTAAATTAAAAAAAGAAAAGGGCAAGCATCTATCACAGAAAAGTCACTGTGGAAAGTGTTCTCAGTGTCATGAAGTTTGATGCCTATCTTAAGACTTTTTAAATGACCAGTCAAAATAAAATTAGATGATTACGCTATTCAACCTTTTTTGTAAGGTTGTTTTGAGATTATTTTTTACCAGAATGAAGAAAATTTTAGTAAATGTAACCTCATATGTGACCTAAAAAAAAAAAAAAGAATAGGATTGTGAATGCACCCATCAGTCATTTTGAAAGTCAGTTTTTGTCTGATGAAATGCAGTGTTCATCCTAGTAAGATACTTTTGGGTAGAGACAGACATTCTGACCCTCATGGGAACGAAGCAGGAAACTTCCTACATTAAGTATTCTCCAGGCATCCCTTTGGGGGTACACAGCAGCCTGCTGAAAATTTTCAGAAGAAACTTGTTTAGTCACTTACTGGATTTCAACATAGAGCTTTCTGCTCTGGGAACTGTGTGTACCTTTTTCGGATTGGTCTTTGGCACCTTCAGGGGCAGTAACAGTTTGGAAACCTGTGTTTTCCCCTTGTGTTTGTACTCAAGACACTCCCGAGTCGCTGCCAATGCCGGCTGGGCTCCTTTGAAGTTGTGTTAGGTATGCTTTTGTTTTTGTCCTTGTCCCAGCTCTGCTAGGGGCTTTGGTACCGCTACTTCCCCCTTTGTGACCTTGACCATTACCCGCCGAAGCCAGAAGCTGTGTGACCCTTTCCCGTGTCTGTGCTTGAGATGCTCAACAGCACTGTGGAAGTAGCAGCCTCTCCTCCTTCTTCCGAAGCAAACTTAAGTTATTAAGGAAATGGAGGGAACTTCAAGGGTGGTTTTCCTTTTAAATTAGCTACTGGTTTGAGGTTGAAGAGGTGTGTGAATGTAATCAAAATGTTTGGAAAGCTCTTCTACCCCTTTTAATTTAAAATTTGAATCTACCAAGGCCAGGGTAGCTTTTTCTTAAAGTAATTACAGAATCGGAGTCCATCATTAACACCATACTTGAACATCTGACCTGCAGATAGATTTTAGATTACATTTTCTTTTCAAGTTTTCAAAAAAAAAAAAAAAATCATTCCTACCCAGTCTGTAGTGCTGCAGCCTCAGCCAGAAAGGGAAAATTTTTGAAATAATAACAGGGAAGCTCAATATTGACCTTTAAACTCAGAACAACATTTGATACATGTTAAAGAATAAAAACTGGTGGTGTGTGTAACTGCATAGTTAGCATACAGATGTTTCTGTGTTCGGTTACATGCTGACTGGATCTTAGAAAAACATGTTCCATATATTTTTATTCTGGGGAATTAGAAATAGAGTTTAGACTTATTGATATGGGATAAAAATAATCTTAGGTCATATGCATTGATACATTTAGTAAATTTTCTTTAATTCTCCTTAATAACAAGTAGAAAATATCCTGAAATACTGGGTCAAGTCTGTCAGTTTTCTTAGAACAGCTTAGATGGCCTGTTCCTCCCCCTCCACCCTGTGTTGACATCTGTCTCAACCCTCCTCCAGCCTTAGTAACCAGGAAGGTCAGAAACGTGTAGATGAGGATCCCTGTTTTTGAGTTGGAGAACCCTTCTTGTCTGCTGCCTTATTTATCAGGGTCATAAAACAGCATAAAAAAAATCATCATACTTTTTTTTTTAGCAGCCTCTGGAAGGAATCCGAGAGGGTGAGACTTGTTTAATAGCATTCAAGTTTGTTGCGGTTTCCACACAGTTTACATAGTATCCACAGGGTGTTAGAGACTGTCCAGTGCAACTGCCTCACATCTGCTCGGGCCAGTGCCTAATAACACACCCCCATAGAAAGAAGCTTTCTATAGTCGGATTTATATGCACACCTTGCCTCTTCATCTGCCTCTGCTTTACGCTCATTTCCACTGGTTTTCATCTGGGCTGTCTGGAAATGTGTCAAGATGTACAGGGCGGGGGGCGCATCTGGGGTTACTAAACAGCATGCAGTGCAGGGAACATCCTGGACAATGAGAAATGGTCTTGCCCAAAACGTCAGTTGTGTCCCTTATCTCCCTTCTTCCTTCCCCCGCACCGGCATTGTATCACAGGGACAAAATTGCCCAGGCAGAACAAAATTACTCTCCTTCCCAGACTGCCTGCTTACCATGCCGTGGGCTACCTCCAGGTGGTGGAGGAGCAGTTTTCCTACTGTTCTTGGCTGTTTGGTTCCTGATTTTCTGCATGGCTGTCACATAGGCAGCCAACAGTCTGGGTGTGTTTCTGTTTAACACCTCAGATAGCTGTAGCCCAGACTAAGGAGAACCTGTGGGAGAGAAGTAACAGTGATGCCAACTGCCTTTTTATTCTAATTGTAATTTCCAGAAGTGAATGAAGTTTTGTAGGTGAGTTTTCTCCAGCTGGGAGACAGTCACCTATTACTTTTCCATGGCTGATCTTTGCCTTTGAGAAGATAGATCTAAATTCATTTGAAGGTAGGAGGGGAATAGAGTTCTCTCTGTTCATGCTCATTGGGATGCTATCAGCAATGTTTTGTTTTGGAGAAACAACACATTTTTTTAAAAAATCAGACATTTCCCTCAGTTTACTCGGGCTTGGTCATTGTTGTCTTGCTCAGCTCTGGAGTGCTGCTTTATAAGAACAGTCTCTTGTGTCTTTTCACTGTCCATTGATTAAGAAACTACACATAGCACAGAAACTTTCTCTGTTTCCAGGCTTAATTTGTACCATTAAGTTTTTGTCCCCTCACACTATTTCCAGACATTTTGTAAGCTAATGCTAGCAGCCACTGTCGTCTTGAGAGCTGGAGAGTTCCTTGGTTCTCATCTAGTGAGGATGAGTAGAGAGAAAGTGCTAAGTAAACTGCCTTTATCCTTTCCAGTGCTGGTTTTAATGGTTCTGTAGGTATGTAGGTGAGTCTCATTCTTACCAGGTATATTCTTCCCTTTATTACCTGAATGTAAAAGAGAAATTTGACTGAATAGAAAATGGGGAAAAAAAAAAAAAA